>VYZP01079276.1:0-12566 GCA_013400635.1 Hypocryptadius cinnamomeus | reverse complement strand
TTCCAAAGAAAATGTTCCCTTCATGTCTTCTGGCCTTCTTAGTGGAGTGAGGGTGGTAAGGAGTCTCCACTGCTCTCCCCAGTAGCATTTATAAAGGATCCTCTCCCAGCTCCAGTGCCGTCTCTTTGTCAGCATGAGCAAGGAGTGGATTTGGTCAGTTTGAATTCTGTATCTGTCTATAGTGGTCTGAGTGGGGACAGCGAAGCAAGGAGGAACAAAAAACACCAGATGTTGTACGTGTTCTTAGGAACACTTGGTGGCTTCCAAATACTTCAGTTGTCTGCAGATTCTTGATAGGATCAAATCATTGTGTGTTATCACCCACCACAAGGTCAAAAAATTTCCATGGTAGCTTCTAAACCAAAAGTAGTACTTCAGGTAACAAAAAAAGTTACCCTTTTTTCTATGTTAAACTATAGAATATTGTGTGGGTTTTGGTTGTTCTTTGTTTTGCTTTATTTTGAAGTTTAAGAGTAATTAGAGGTGCTTTGTGTAAAAACTCAGCATAAATCTGGGCCAGTAAAGCTTTTTCCCTTGATTTTGTGTTGGTATGCTTCATATGCTTCTCGTAGTTAACCATGTATTGGAAAGCTCATGGAAGTTCTCAAAGTGTGAATGTGAGACTGAGTTTTTAAAAGTGACAATTTGTATGTTTAAGAGTTAAAGAAACTAAACAGGACTGAGAATGCTGTGCATGGGGACAGTTCTTAAGTGTCTCACTCTTGTCACACCTTGGTTTATTAGTACATCTGCCTTTTAATTAGGCAAGCAATCATGTGATCTTCTCTGCAGTCATGAAGACTAGAAGAATAAGCTATTTTTATTCTATGTAAATTCTTAGCATAAATTAATTCATCATGCATGCACAACTGGGTTCCTTCAAATACTCTGTTTTTAAATCTGGTACTTGATTAATTTCTTTTGAGTTCAGATTTGCATCTTGCTTTCTGTAGTTTATACTGTGAGTTTGTGCCTCAAGCTTTCTGAGTAGTAAGCACTGGATTTCTGTAGGCATTTGAGCTGCCCTACCAGTTTCACCTGTCAAGTGTAAGGAAGAATCAGAGAAGGGATGTTCAGGCAGCTGAATAAACCAGTTTCTTGCTTTTAATTGCACACCTGGTTTGACATGATTAGGTTTTACTAATCAAAAATACAATTAAAACCTCCCATGTTGTATCAAACATGCAGCAGAAATTGAGTTTATTTTTAGCCTATGCCAATGGTTGGTTGCTGAATATATACAAATGCTTTGGAATTTTATGCATCTTATTAACAGTCTGGTGATATGAAGGAAATGGTAGTTTGCTTTCAAGTAAAGGTCACTTGATACTTCTGTATCACTAGGAAAATTTATTCCGTCACTTATTAAATTGTCTTTTCTCTTTCCTTGAGAGTTTCTTTCTTTTGTCCTTCCAATCCTCTTCTCCCCTCCCACTGAGGAGGGAGTGAGCAGCCATCTGGGTGGTGCTTAGTTGCCTGCCAGGGATAATTCAACACAAACTACCCTCAAATGCTAGATAAATTCAAAGGCATATGTGTTGAAAAGAGAATAATCTATTACAGTTTTATTGACACACTGTCTTAGATTGCAAAGTGAAACAATATTGAAAACTTGCCATTAGAAAACTGATGACTTGTCATCTGGAATGCCATGTGCAACATTGATTGTTGGTTTTTACTCAAGTAAGAAGTGTTTAGTGATTCTTTATGAGATGGAAGGTATGGCTGTAGAAAGTAATGAATGCTAGAAAAAAAAAAAAAATGTTTGGAGCATGCTTCCTTTACCTCATAATGTGCTAGGCAGGCACTCAGTGAAATGGAATGCAAGTCACAAATCTGAAAATGATCATAATAAATGTTTTAATTCCATGTCTAGTAAGTCATACTTAAATTTGTGCTTCTTGTGTTGTTTAGGCAAACTAGCCAATAGGAGTTTTAATATTTGTAGAGAATGTGTATACTACCTGAAGATGAAAGTATCCATTTGGTTTTAGGATCAGTTGCAACAGCTTAGAGAAGGATGTGAATTTTAGCCCTTCTGCTATAGTTTCTTGCCCCCACATTGCTTTTAAAAGCACTTGGAGTGTGATCAGCTGAGACAGGACTGTACAAAAGTGAACTCTATTACAAAGATTTATTTAAACTGTTTTGTACCTTAAATTTCTAATGCATGTGGGTTTTGGTTTGGAGAACAGCCAGCTGACTTGTTTGTCTCTTGAAACAGAAACCACAAGGTCCTGGGGTTTCATGCCCATATAGTGGCTACAGATATTTTTCTAGATGACCGTTTCTCGCAAGTCTGAAGTCTAAAGCCATATTTTCCAAACTTTATTTTACTAGTAAAATGAAGTTTATTTTACATTGTCAGCCTTCACAGTTTCTGCCACTGGTATTCACCCTAATGGAAATTTGAAGATGCTCTACTCTCTACTGTCCCCTTTAAAATGACCAAGGCTCTTCTGAACACAGTTTGGAACTGCCTCTCAAAAGTTTGAAAGATTGTATGTGGAGGCCATTCATTAGGCACAATAGGTTTCATCCAGTGTGGTTTAGTGATGTTGTATTCTTGAGAAAATACTTCTGCAGTGACATAAATCAGTCTGTAGTGTTCTACATTTAATTGTGTTGGAGGTGCCAGTGGATACTAGTAACCCATGTCTTTGCAAGTTAAATGGAATGCATTTGATTGAATGGTAACAGCTTTGTAAAATGGGTAAATTCTCTTCAATTTCCTTGGAAACAAGATTTAATGCAATGAAACTGCCTCTCATTTGTCTTGCTAATATGCTTCATCAAGAATTTCTTAGTAAGTATTTTCTTGCTGCTTTCTTCTGGAAGCTGGACAGAGCTTCATGTCCTGATATCCAGAACAGCTGTTTCTGAAAGCTGTGCTCTTTTCTAGAGGATGTGATGTTCAGTGCCATCTTATGTCCTTTTTGCCACAGATGAGGGTGATTTTATCTGTTAGTGCTGTAAAAAGTAGCTGACTGATTTGGTGAATTATTTGTCCTCCATAAGTAAGATGAGAAATTAAATGTTTGGATTTTACCAGAAAGCCTTACATGTTAGAAGGCCAAACTAATTATTTGGCAAAAGTATAGTTTAGCCTAATTTTCTCCCAACACATTGAATTCTGTTAACATGTGGCTGAAATTTTTTAGCCCTTGGTTACTCTTAGTATCAGGTATGGGGAGGAAAAAAGTGTGATCTTTCAGGGTGTATGTGTTGTGGTAAGCAAATAAATACTTTCAAGTGATATTTCAAGTCCATTCTACTTGGCATATTTCCACTATTGTACCCAGTAGTCTGCTTGATTGTTTGGAATTGCTCTGAAGCTCTAAGCTATGTTACACATACCTTACATACTGTACATATGTTACACTTGGCCAAAGTGAGCTGAATTACAGTGTTAGGCTGAGGGAAAAATGAAGCCAGCTAACTAGTTTTGAGAAGTATAATACTGGATATTCAGGGCTGTCCAGCCTTTCTACTTCCAGAGAATATCTTTGCATTGCTTTTTTGGAGTCATTCTTAGTCTCTTTATTGCTCTAAAACATTGGAAACTACAGTGGTGTAAGGAAGCATTTTTAGCTTACTGAGACTATGCCAGTTTCTAGTCGGATGCTAGAAAAGTGATGTAAGAGTTATTTAGGGACGTAGCCCTGAATTTCTTACTGAATTGGGAATGACCTGATTTACAGAAATAAATTATTTATTATGCATTGCTTAAATACTTGTGGCTGCAGTACTAAATATAGATCAATAATGTTGTTACAAATACTTACTGTCCCTAGAAATAGTTCAGGTGAGTAAAAGAAATGAGGCTATTAAGGGCTATAGTTCTGTTTAATCTGTCTAGGTAGTAAGACTGCTTGGAGAATTTCTACAATCTGGAGTAATTTTCAATTTTTTTCCTTGGGGCTTAACATTTGCAAACTTAAGTACGTGTTTTGGTGTTGCCCTGAATTGCTACTTACCCAGTTTAGGATGCTCAAGTAAATTGTCTTCTCTGGTATATTATTAATCTACACACTGAACACACCTTGCAGTCTGTGTTAGCGGCTTCTGTACTGTTTCTTAGCGTTACATAGCCCACACTATGGGCTATGTTTGCTGAATCAACTTACTAATTGCTATAAAAACCTAAGCCTTTTCTGATCTACAAATCTTATGTATTTAAGTAACCTGAAAAGAAAGCCCTTAACAATCACAATTTAGAAGTACATCCTCTAGCTTAGTGACATGAGTTTCTAGGTGGTAACCATTGTGAAACTTGGTTTGTCTTAGTTACAAAACAGAGGGATCAAGAGATAATGGATCAGTGCAAAGAAAGTGGATTTTAAATAATATTAAACATTTTATGTTTCAATAAAATGCCAGCCTTGTTCAGTGTATTGGGTTGCAGGCATAAGAGTGCTGTGTATTTTGGAGTAGATGAGAAATTTTCTCCTGGGGAACTGATTTTGTTAAAAAATGCTGATGTGATTCAGTTAAAATGCTCTGTGGGAATCCTGGCAGAACTCTTGATGGAATTGATAAACCCTCCTTGGTGCCTTGCTGCCGTGCTGGAGCTGCTGGCTCCTGGCAGGCACTCAGGGGCTGCACCATGCAGGGCTCCTGCCCCCTGCTCCCCTCCTAGCCTGGGGGCCACACACCCTCCCTCTGCCTGGGGCTGAGAAAGAAGCTGTTCCAAAACTCCTGCTTTGGACTCAGCAGGAGTCTGTTAGTCAGGAAAAAGGAACTGGTTTTGGGTTTTGTTTTTCTAAAGACTGAGTTGGTCTCGAAATCATTTTGTTGGAACCAGCTTTTTGTTTAACTTTGCCATAATTTGGGGGTGAAAAGAAGCTGGGGACAAAAAGAGGTTTCAGAGGGAATGCTTTGCAGGGTGAGATTTCTGCTTTACAGCAGGTGCTAGTAGGGACTGAAGGAGGGGGCTGAAGGGCTACATGCACAGATGGTGATAGACCATGCTGTACCAGTCTGGGAAAATGATTAATCAATACTACAGGGACTTATTCTAGCACTAAGTTCTTTTAATTTGGCCTTATGTTTCTCTGCTCAGGAGTTCTGTAAGAGAATGTTCTAAATGTGGTGCTGATTCAGGATCATGATGGTCTTTGAAAGTAATAAAGGCAGTTCTTTGGGCTTTAGCTGGATCGTGATACAAATGGCAGTGAAGAGAACAAATGTTCTACCCATGTTTCTAATTGCAAGTTGCATAAATATGGCTTGGATTTTAATGAAGGGGACTTGGGATAATAATACTGAGGAATAGCAAATGATTAGTGAGCAGGATGTTTAATGCATGTTTTTTGTAGTCCTATTGCACTTTTATTGCTGTAGGTAACCTTCATTCTGATACTTCCCAAATTTTGAGTTTGTATTTACAACTTTATTGATCTCTTAAAAGAAATCCTGTAACTTCATAAATCTTGTTGTTGACAAAATTAAAAGGAAAAAAATGACACCAGTGTAATTAATAGCATTGGAACTTTGAGGTTCCTGATGCATTTCTTTGCTTCATGAGTTACTGGAGACTGTTGCCATCATTTATGGAGGATCACTGCTGGAGGAAGAAAATGTTTTCCAGTGGCCGCAAGACTGTTTATCTCTTCTTTAATGTTAATAATCTTCCTACTGCTTGGCTTTTCCTCCTTGTCCTGTTCCATTCCCTCACACATGTCAAGATTTTACTAACCTGGTTTCTTTTAATACTTAACTCCATTGGAGTTTTCTGCCTAAGCTAGAACCTCCTCCTACTCTGTGCTGGGTTCTATTGCTGCTCTTAGGCACCTCCTTCCCCCTGATGGTCCTTGTCCAAAACAAGCCACCTTTTATCCCAATCACAGCTTGAAAGCTTCCTGTTCAGGATGTACTTCCACTACTTCCCCAGGTGTTGGCAAACAGTTCTCCCTGCAAGGTGATTCATCACGTCATTTTTTCCTGCCCTCAGCCTCAGCTCTTCAGTCTGTCCTCCCTCTGTCTTGCTTGTTTGATTCCCACCTACCTGCTGATCACAACTCCCTCTCCCAGTACACATGCTTTCCCTGCATGTTCAGTTCTTGAAGTTTATCCTGACCCTCTTCTCCCATTTCTTCTTCATGCCCAACCTCTTTCCTGGCTCTTTTCATTCCCCTTTTTGTCCCCATCATCTGCCTGCCACCTTTGCAGTATTTCAGTTTCTTCTGCCACTGTGGGTATCAGTGGTGAAGTGACTGAGGTTGCTGGGAAGGTAGTCCTGAATTGTCTGTGGGGACCCAACCTTGATCCAGCAGGAGCTATACTTAGAGGAAAAATAGAGTTGAGCCGAAGAACACTTGCTTCCTCCATCAAAATGGCTCGTTATCAGATCTAATGTGTGGGGGAGGTTGGAGCACACCTGAAATCCTCAGAGACTTCAGTCAGATTCTTAAAAATATTTCCTCTCTATTTGTAAACATGTATGTTGGAGGCATGGAGAAGGACACTGAGGGGACAGACAGGTTCTTTTAGGGGTCTTTGGCAGAATGATGATGGCACTAAATCATAGGGACAATTAGATAGTAATTTTCTTAACAAGATATTAGGATTAGCATAGCACAGAATGTATTATTAGAATGGCACATGAGTTCTACGAGCAGAATCAATGTTGTGCAATTTATAAGTAACATAATACAGAATTTATAATACAACTTCACTTACAATTTCTAATCACCTTTGCAGGTCAAGACAAAACTTTAATAGATGTTTTGCTGTATCAGTACAACAATCATAATTTAGACTCAACATTTGTATAAAAGAATATGAGTCACACCCTCCATCCTTGGAGAAAGGAGAGGAGTTTGAGTAATAAAAAGATGTATGAAAAAAGAATAATATGTGTAAACCAAAGTCACCTAAGGCTGAATCAAGATTGTAAAGTGGTGTGCCATAGGATGTTTTTTCCAAGGAATTCAGAAAAATAATCTTTTTTAAAATGTTTGTGTTGACCAGATTAAATGCACAAATGTCCTGTAAAGAGGCCCTCTCATGTTAATGGGAAGAAGATGGTGAAGCAAAATATTCCTTTAATTTGTGTCTTCTGAAGGTGCATATGTTTGAATTCTAGAAATGCAGTATATAGTGTAACCTCAAGTGGTGTTCACAAAGCTACTTGAAACAGGCTGCTACTTTGCACTGTCATGCTTAAGTAGGGCATACAGCCCCTAAATACCCATGGAAATTTAAACGCAGGGAACAAAAACTAGGCTTAGATCCAAAGCCAGTTGAAGCTGATTAAAAGACTGCTTTTGGCTACTGAGTGCTCTGGCTTAAGCCACTTGCAAGCTAGATTTGAGTTTCAGGTGTTCAGACGGACTTGTCAGGTTTGTTAAGTTGGTAGGTTTTTCTTCTGATTTGTATTCAAGGTACTGTCTGTGATTATAGGCAATATCCCAGTGTGTACAGTGCCTGAAGCCTTACATATTTTCACTACTGAGTTCTAAAAATAGTACATAATATTCGATACCTTAACTACACTTAATCACCAGATCACATATTCTTTTTTTTTATGGCTTGACACTATACACTGTTAAATCACAGGTATACCTAGAGATGATCTACTTACTTGAATAAGATATGCCTACGATTAGAATAGAAGTGAGGAAAATACCTTTGCATAGCATGGAGTTCTTGATTTGGCTAGTTTTAATGTGCTCCTCCATTCTTCCCATCCTGTTAGTTATCTAAACTTTTCAAGCCAGGAAACAGAAGAGATCAATGTATTTTCATATGAGACGTATCTGTAGAGTTACAAATATAGGTTAAAGTGAGAGGTGATGGTCTGCCTGACTCAGATGACTGTTTTGTTTCACTTGTTTGCATGCTTATCTTCTGTTTTAGAAATAGAAAATAAAATATTTACATTTTATGGTAATGCTTTTTTGAGTGCTGTCCAAGTTAGTTCGTTCACTTAATTTCACTTGGCATCTTTCCCCACGTATGTTCAGGCCAGCCTGTAAAATTAAAGCTGTATGTAGTTATTAGCTATCTGTGTGCTGTGTTTCCAATTTCTTCCAGTTGAGAAAGTTGGAAATTCACTTTTGGGGTTGAGTGAAAATTCTGTTCCAAATGTTAATATATGTGTAGAGCTTGTTGACTCTTCTAGCTGAGCCTTTTTCCTCATATGCTATTCAGCAATAAATTTTTTCTCGGTACGAAACAGGTTTTGGAAAACTCTGACCTACTATTCTGTAAAGCATCCTGAAGGGTGGGTTTTAGCACTTGAGGGTCAAAATGTTTGCATCAGTTTTGGGGGATAAATTGGAAGTTGTTTTAACTAATTTCTTTTGTATTTGACCTCTAGGTTCCAGCAAGATGTGGAGTGAGAGTCCGAGACAGCCTAAAAAAGGCGCTGATGATGAGAGGTCTTATTCCAGAATGCTGTGCTGTTTACAGAATACAAGATGGGTATGGTTTGTGTGGGATGCTTTTTTGCTCTTAGAATCAATTATTGGAGCTACCCAGGATGGCCAGTTCTATCCAGAGGTTGTTTACAAAGTTCAGAATTTTATGATACCTTGCACTAAACAATTTGCATGTCGCAGACGTCTTGAAAAGAATGTCTTACTCCTAGGAAAAGGCTCAGTCATGATATTCAGTAATATGAAATTGTGGCAAAACGCTCATTTAATCAAACTCATGCTAACCAAACAAGTATTAAATAGGCTGTGTTAATTTCTTGGTTTTATTTCATTTGGCTATAATGCATTCTTAACTAAAGACAAGAGTTCCCTTGGGAGAAAAAAAAAGAGTTTTCAGCCCTAAAAATTTGTATATTCATGTGCACAATTAGCTATCTCTGTGGAACTCTTACACAACAGGTACCTTCACAAATGCTTTCTTTGATCAAAAAGCCATCTGCCATGTAGGAAACAAGGAATTGGCCACTACTGGAGCTGGTTGAAAAAGTGCATATCCTTCCTGCAGTTTGTCCAGGGAAGGTGTGCTTTATTTGCTGTGTACTGAGCCTACGTTCTTGTTCTAAAGTTTCCTGCAATTAGATTGGGTAGCAACCCCCCACAGTGTAACTTTTTAGCTGATCTCACAACTTTGGCAAGAGACATGCAAGGGCTTGTGTGCTGATGGTAATGAGAGGCTTATTTTCACTTTAGAGAGAAGAAGCCAATTGGCTGGGACACAGACATTTCCTGGCTCACAGGAGAGGAGTTGCATGTGGAAGTTTTGGAGAATGTGCCACTCACGACACACAATTTCGTATGTACTGGGTTTTGTGAGATGCTGAGTGGGGTTACATCAACTTCATACTTTCAAATTCAAATTACCAACTTGGAATATTTTGCATCTGTGGGATGTGGTGGGAGTTGCAAAAGAAGTTTTTAATCACAGTAGCTTAAGTGAATTAGATAGAATTGTATTTGAAATAAGTAATGCTAGAGTACTTGATCACCCTTAAAACTTTCACGTTTTGTTGGAATACACCCTCTAAAATCTATAAATGTAAGGGGTTTATATCAGTACTGCATTGCAGAGCTGTAATAATCTACTATTTTTGTATTGCTGTATCTATAAAATGTATTCTGGGCCTCCCTGCTGGCTCTGCAGCAGCAATTAACTAATGAACTAACTATTCCCAGAGCAGTGCTGACATCATCAATGATGCAGTGCACAAATATGTTTTGACCTGATAAGGCACCAAGTAAATGGAAGCTGCTAAACAGAATCTGTCTAAATGCTTCCTGCTACATACAAAATCCTGGAAATAATGTGTGTCACATTGGGAAGAAATACCTATTTCAGCTTAAAACATAGCAAAATTCTATCTGCAAGCTGTTTCAACCTATTTAGCTCAAACAGGCTGTTTGAGTTATGGCTAGTTAGGTGAACTCTAGTAGGCTTACATTTTTTATATCCCACTGAAATTCTGATTATTGCATGTAATAATAGAACTAAGAATGTGTTTTTACACTAAGTATTGCTGAATTTGAAAATTAAATAAATCAATTCCCCCCTATAATCTGGGGAAAGTGCATGATCATCCTTCTGTGATTTTGAATGTTTCTGAGTTTCAGTAGTCAAAATTACAACTATATCTGTAACCATACATTGAAGCCCTATATATATATATATATATGTATGCCTGTGTATTTCCAGTCCTGTGAGTATTAGAACTGTTCTTTGGCTTCTGGAAAAGTTAGAATATGAAATAATATTTCAGCAGCTTTTGGTTTTATAAGTTGTATCTAAAAAAATTCTCAATGTTTATGTCTAGCATGGTAATAGTGAAGTTTTGCTTCAGGTTTTTTGCTCTTGCTCTTACTGCTAGTGAAGTGAAGCATTAATTCCAAGAAACAGTTGAAAGAATGTTGTAGTGCATGAAAACTGTTTCAAAAAGGAGCTGATGATCTTTTGTGTAAATCTGTTCGATAGATAAAACTGTAGCTCCAGCATCACAAAAGAGACTTTTAAGTACACTTGAGGGAGGTAAAAGCAGATAGCCTGTCTTGGGCTTACAGAAGGGCTCTAGGTAATTGTGACTGTTTTTGCCAACGTAGGTACGGAAAACGTTCTTCACGTTAGCGTTCTGCGATTTCTGTCGGAAGCTGCTTTTCCAGGGGTTCCGCTGCCAGACTTGTGGCTACAAATTTCACCAGCGCTGTAGCACAGAAGTGCCACTGATGTGTGTTAATTATGACCAACTTGAGTAAGTAATCACAATTGATTTTCAAGTTGAGCCTTTTAACAAGTGTACAGCTGTCAGTGGTTTCTTGTGTTAAATCTGTAGTTCAGGAAGTCAGAGGAGATGCCGGAGGGGAAAAAAATAGGAGTTCAACCATTCTTGTGAGACTGCTTAATTCATACTCTTTCTCTGCTAGCTCAGACAACCAGTTCATATTTCTTTGCTGGTCTATGAAGTGCTTTTTTTTGAAGTATGAATAGGGTTGCTGAGCACTTGACTGTATCAGACAGACTACTCATTGTTCACAGTTGTTATTATTAATCAAAACTGGTTCTTTATTGTGTGATGGCTAGGGCCGTGTTTAAAATTTAGCTGTGGGTTTATTCTCTTCAACCTGAAAAATGTTTAGAGACAGTAGTTGATTATAGTGAAATTGCAGTTGGTTTTACAATAATTGAATATAAATCTGCTAGCAAGATTAATGCCTAGGTAAGAAACATAAAAGAGAATGACCCAAACAGTCCAATGTTCTTGGATTGAGTTACTGAACTATTTGTTCAAACAAGTCTTTGATGTAGATTTAGGATCTGGTCTAAACTGGTTCTGTTCTATTTGATTAGTTGCAGCAGAGGCTATTAAGTCTTAAAATAGATTTTTGTATAAGGAATAATTTAAAATGCTGTTTTTCTCACCAAGAATTAATTTAATTTTAGTTTATTTTGGTATTTGTAACTGTTTCCACTGGCATCTCTGGAGTTTGTGCTCAGGGTGTAAGTTTAAGTAGTGATAGATATAAGTTGTGCATTCTTGAAGAACCAGATGTTTACAATTCCATCTAAGAGATTAAAAAATTAATTTCCACAAAGTTTATATTTAAGGCATGATCTTTTGATCATCTGTGAAGTAAATAATACTTTTACCATACCTTGCAGATTTAATGTGTGTGATCTTTATTTTTAAATTTAGAATTTAATCAATGAGGTTTGGGGGTTTGGGATCTTTTTTGTAGTTTTTGACTATTATATTGTGAAACTTCTGGGTTTTGCACAAGTTAGGTTGTTTTTGTTTTGTTCTTGCCTCACAGTTTGCTGTTTGTCTCCAAGTTCTTTGAACATCACCCCATACCACCAGAGGAGGCCTCCTTAGGAGAGACCACCCCAGCATCTGGATCATACCCCTCAGTGCCCCCCTCAGATTCTGTTGGGTATGAACTTATTCCTGCTGTTTAATAAGATAACTTTTCAGTACTGTGCTAAGAAACACTCGAAGTAATGCTTTGCAGCTCTGCATTGTAGTAATCTGGCTTCTCATGCAAGTATATCCACCTGTGCTTAACTTAAAAGAAGTGAATGTTTTCATTCACACAAATTCTATAAATTAGTAATGAGCCTAGGTTAAATGTGTGTGTAACTGTCTGTAGAATTGGGGTATTAGCTGTTAAACTGATTTCTTCTACATAATAGCTTAAACCTGGTCTAAACTGGAAAGATTTTATACTTAAAATTAATATAAACCAAAATTATATCCTCACAAATTCTTTTAGTTGGTTATTAAATTATAATTTATATGCGTTGAAGTGGCATATGTCAGTTTGAGAATAAACCACATTACTATAAGGCTGATGTGAACAGGTGCCAGTTCCAGGTTCACAATACTTTTTTAGTAGCTTTTCCACATACACTGCTTTAGTATCCTCCAGACCAGCTGTCCTCTTCCTGTTCATGTTGGGGTATATCAATAGCATCTGTTGCTGCAGCTCCAGGTTTTGTAAAAGTAGACCTCTAAAACTTACCATTTCCAACAAAGATTCTGGACCCTTTCTCCATGAAGAGATAAGAGCCCATATTTATGTTATGTTCCCAGTAGCAGAGATCGATGACACCATCCACCATTAGGTAGTTGAACAAAT
>VYZP01079257.1:0-20995 GCA_013400635.1 Hypocryptadius cinnamomeus | reverse complement strand
AAGGCTAACAAGATTAAAGGGAAAAAATTTTTTTTTGTGGCACATTGTGGAAACAGAACCTGAGCCTGAATCATTGTCAGAAAAAACTGTCTCAGCACATTCACTGGGGACTGGGCAGACCACAAAGGTTCCTTACATGCATATTCTATCAACCAAAAGGAAGATGGATTTGCTCATTAAATCACAAGTAAGTTATCAGTAACTGAGCTCTGAAAAAAAACTCACAAATTAAAATGACGACCTTTGAAACTCTGAATATGCCTAGTTTAACAGCTGCTAAAGAGTAAGAACCATACAAAGAGGCTTACTGTCACGGCAGCAATTTTACAGAACCTAATAGTGTGAATGGCCAAACCACTTCTCCTGATATCACAGTTAGGTGCTGCTAAGAGAGACAGTTTAATCCTAGATTAATTTTTATTCCAAATAATTGGAAGAAAGCTCTTGATAACAGTCTTGCATTCCTGGCAAGAATCCAGATGGTCTCAGGTAAAGTATTTATCATTCACACAGCATTTCCACCATCTATTTAGCAGAAAGCATGACTATTTTAATCAGCTGAGATTGTATTCCTATACCAGCAGTATTACATTCACTTATTTAGAAGCTGAAACTAATGTAAGTTGGTATGATTTAATAAGGAACCATATGGTCTTGTGAAAATATAATCGAAATATTTATATATGTATATATAATCTTTAAGAAAATCAACTAATTTTGAAAACAAATAAACAAATGCACCTCAAAAAAATTTCAATTTTTTTCTCTTCAATCAGGTGCTTCCAGAAGACCTGAGATAATTCAAATCAGTTTACTCATGTTTTGATGATCTTTAAAGGCCTTTCTTTTGTGAATGATTAACAGCACATACAGGGACACATCAGTTTGTGTTCCTTATTTGTTTATCTGTCTAAATCCACAATTGAAGACTAAGGAAAAGAAATATCTAGAATTTTAGTGTGCATGGGTTTTAGCCCAATAGCCATGAAATATGGGTTCAAAATTGTTGCTGCAATTCACTAGTCTCCTTAAAAAAGTAAATGGCAAGAACTGTCAAAAGAACAAAGTGCTCACTGAAGAAGGCCAGCTCCGGTGCAAACCCAATCCTGTTAAATTATGGAGTGGCAGTAACGAAGCACAGATTATCACCTCTCGCAATTTTATTCTCAAAACCCAAAACCAACAATTAATTCTAAATTAAAAATGGATGTTACAGTCATCAAAGAGTTGCAAATACATACACCACTGAAAACACAAAGAAAAACATCAGCACAAGATGAGATCCTACAAGCTGCTGCTGCTGTTTTAGGAAAAAAAATGGTGGAAAATAAAAAGAAACAATGGCCATGAGCAGCACAGGTGTCACAAGGTGTATTAGTGTAACTGCTGACAAGAACTGAGTGACAAAAAGAATATCAACCTTTTCTATGAACTTCAGAGAGCCCCAACAGAGACCATGATGATGGATGTATCTGTTTATCTTTCTTTTTTGGTCTAAAATGAAGACCAACAAATCCTACACAGCCTTCCTTATGCTGTTCTTTGATTTGGTTAAAAAATATCTTGAATTCTGTATTATACTAATGGTGACACAGCTGGTGGCACAAAGTCTTTTCAAATTCAGACAACCAAGGAAGCTGACCTCTGTGAGATGTCCTGCTTTGAAATATCACTAGATAAATCCAATACTCCGAAAATGAAAATATATTTTCCCACCTAATTATCCGTAGAGTACTTTTTAAAACGTTTCTTTATTTTACTTAGCTAAGAGTACTAAAATTCTGAAGAAAATAAATATTTGGCTGTATATTAATTACACTTACAGAATGTGAAGGGACAACCTTCATCTAAAGGATGATGTTGGACATCCTTCACTGTTTTGTGAAGAAGACAGCAGCAGAGTAACTCACCATGTACCTTGAATTTAACCTGCACACACAGATTCCATAGAGAAATAAACCCAAGAGATCCATGCAACAATGGAGGTGGCCAAAGGCCTGATCATAAAAGCTGGAGAGGATTCAGTTTAAGCAGCAAACTCATTCACTCACTGTCCTTCCCTTCCATTATGTTTTCTAGAGCTTTTCTTGACCATCAGTTTAAGTTATTGCTGCACATAATAAAAACAAAGAAGGACCTGAAAATCCTACAGTTGATGTTCTCTTGCCTTGGATTCTGAACAGAGTAAGAGATTTTAATTTTAATTCACTGAAGCAGATTTTACATAAAACTTCAAATGCTTTAGAGTTATTTGACAACATCAGATGCTTAACCTGCACCTAAGAGAAAATGTCCAATGCACAGTCTTGGTGTTTCAAAGAAAATGGAGTAATTCAGAGAAAATTCTAGAAACCTTTTACATTCTGGTCAGTTTTTTTTTATGATGTGGTAATGCTGGGTAGCAGGGATTAACCTGAAGATTTTCCTCATTAAATCTCCTCCTTTTGGAAATTCTATCATTTACACAGCTCTGTCACTTAGTAGCAGCCTCCTCTCCCTCTCACATCCAAAACACTGTATACTCAAAAGAAACCTCAGATTATTTACATAATTTTAATTATTTTTTAAAATTTCCAGATCCTTAACCACTCATTAATGGATACAAATTGTCCTTAATTTTAAGGGCTGTGCAGGCTGGCAATTTATGTTTTGTCACAATGAAGAAAAATAAGATAAATGTGCCATCATTTTCGTCCTTTCTTTTCTAAGAGTGTATCTATCTGAAGAAGACCATATTGATGGATTTTTCCTTGTTTGGTAATGTAAAATACATCTGCCTCTTTCTGTGAAAAATACCAGAATATCAGCAGCCCAACTCTCAGGCACAAACTAGATGCAACAAATCCTTACAGAGGCAATAGAGGTGAAGCAAAAAATCAGGGGGACATTTCAGTATTAAGCTTTTTTGTTGATTACAAGAGATGACAAAACACTAACAATGTCTTCTTTTGTTAGAACAACAAACTCCTAAACAATGTTACATTTTCTGAGTGCTTGAGCCAGTGATACCATCAACTGAGAATCTGACAACTCTGAACCCTGTCAATTTTGTTTGCCTACATCACAACTTCTGAGTAGTTTATCTACAGTAAGCCCAAAAAATGCAAACTTTATTATTAAGAATTAATTGCTATGCCCAAATATTTAGGAAGAAACATCAAGTTTCAAACACACTGGAATATTTCTATCATTGAAAACCAATCCTACAACTGGTAGCAAAATAAATTCACTGCCTAAAGCAGAATTACTTGCATGAAAGGCATCTTATGTCATAGACAAAGCAGTGGGTCTGGGCTGACTTATCTGAGTGACTGCTGCCTTGTCCCAGGTGCAGCTGCTCGGAGGTTTCTCCAGCTGCAGCAGAGGGAGGTGAGGGAGCCCAGCTGCTCTGCTGCCTCACAGAGCTCTGCAGCTCCTGCTGGAAACCACGGCTCACTTACAGCTTGTGCCTCCCTGCAAGGAGCTGAACTCGCTTCAGCCACACAGCCAGCTTAGCAGAAGGCCAGTTCAGAATCTGGGAGCAAAATCACATTGCCTGCTCCTCTTTCCTAGGCAAGTCAAAGAAGTTATTCTACTTTAGGTCATCAGAGGGCTGTGGATAAAAGTGGAGATGCCCTCCTCCAGCACCCTGAGTTCTGCCAGCCTCTGAGTTTCAGCAGTGTCGGCTCTGCCCTTACACAGTAGCTCTGTGAATCATGTCCTTGGTTTAACTTGCATTTCTTATATATCTTGAGTAAAAAATAAGATTAAACATGACAGAGAAAATATATCAAAATTACTGCTGTGGTCTCTTAACCTTTCAGTAAGAGAAGTATGTTCTACTCTCAGGCTGCAAACGATGAGCATCACTGTAATATACGCTTCACTGATATATGTGATATTCTCCCTATGCATCACTTTTTATTGTAGCTGGGGAAGGGAAGAGGAGGAAGCTAAAGAAAACAACTTAAGAAAAAAATTGCATATTTCTTTTAGCTGCTGATTTTCCTGACAATTACTAATGAAATACTTCACGGTCCTGCTCTTTTTATGGAAAATATACTCCCAAATACAACCTCCTTCTTCTTCAGCCTTCTCATTTATTTTATACACATGGACAATTGCACACGCACATCGTTCTGGTGCCTCACCAGCTTCTCTATCAGACCAATTTATGTTGAAAAGCAAGGTTGTTGAGATAACAAGGATGGGGAGGACTGACAGACGGGTATGAGCTGTGTATCTGCCTTTTCACACTTGCCTTCATTTGCCCACCCCAATCTCCCTCTCCCTCTTCTAATTTTTGTTTCTCTTAAAAAATAAATGTCATGCATTTCTTATTAGGTAGTATGGAAAGAAACTTACCTTTACACATCCACTTGTCTCAGAATACTCTCTTCCACAATGATAAACTGACAAATGATGAGCCTTACTTGTAAGGAATTTTCCTGCCCCTTTGAGACTATAGATTTGTGTTCTGTCTTTCATCACCTCTAGCCTCCACCAGTGTCAAAAATGATTGATTTGCTGTTGAAATATTAATATTTTCATATCCTTTTCCATTTTGGTATTTTGAACTGATGCAAAATGAGATCACTGTCCAATACTGTAGGTGACACATGACACAAACCGTCACATCTTCTGTTTTCCTACCCCTCTAATCAATCGTTCAAGCAGTAGCTCGTCCATTTGGACTCAAGAACAGAAGCCCTCCTTCAGATAGGGAAGACACATTCTACAACTCTTTTTCTAATTAATTCCTTTCATTCTTTACAAATTTTTGCCAGATAAAGTTGCCACCAAACAGACGCAACTACCACTTCTCAAAGACCACTCAGACACCTGCCACTATTTTAGATATGCTAGATTGTCTAGACCAGATCAAAATATAACCCCATCTCTTTAAACACCCGCCAGCTCATGTCTAGCAATCAGCCCTGCCTCCTTCCTTCTGCTCTCCAAGTACTATCCCCACCTTATCATTATGCAAACTGATAATCAAAGTAATGTAGTTTTATTTGGGTACCCTAGTTCTTTGTATTTGAATCATATCTAAATGCATTCTCTGTCACTGGCCCATGACTCACATGTTCCCACCATTCATGAACTATATTCCTATTTAGGATCATATCAAATCTCTTCATTGCACCTTCTGTTTCTCTGACCTTTTTCCTTATAATTTCTTTAGCAAATAAAGTTTACCACATTCAAAACTGCTTAGAGCGCACCTGCAAGGATCAGTTTCCTAAGCTCTTTGACTTAGCATATAACCCCCTTTATAAGTCCCATTAACACCAGCTCCTCCATCTTACTTACATACAAACTATTTGTCTTTGCTTCATGCCCTATTTCCACTTGAACATTACTCATCTTATCAGCTCTTATCTTCAAGTGGCCAATATTACTTCCCTCCATCATCCACTTGTAAAATTCCAAATCGCCACTGTCTAGGGAGCTGGTCCATGCTCACATTTACTGGACACTGTGGAAAAGAATGTTAACTCTATGGCATCCATTGAGGACTGCCATGCAAATGTAGTAGAACAGATCTCACCCTAATTAAAAAAAAAAAAAAAAAAGGCTGTTTGTGCCCATTTCCTGGCTAATCTGTCCTATTCTTTTTCTTTCAGATCTGGCATTTGAACCACTGCTTGCAATCATCATTGATCATTTAAATCTTTCCATTTTCTTTTGCATCATAGGCAGGTATGCTGTAATTGATTAGGTAACAGCCTGTGCTTACATAGGCATGAGTTCATTAAATCTTACTCATTCACCCACATCAACACTAGTTGCTTTTATTATAAAGCCTTTTCAATTGAAGAAAAGGCAAGCTATTTTCACTTAAGAATTTGAAACTCACGTTGTAACTGAGAGCAAGTTTTTAAACTACTTTTAAATCTTGCATATAACACTCTACAACATTCTAGAGGGTTATGCTCACAATAGACTATTACTGTATCTGTAGTCTATTATTTTGAAATATTCTAAACGATTTTTCATAACACATTCTACAGTACTGCCTGCAGCAATATCTCAAAATCCCTTCTTCTTTCAATCTTGACTTACTTTTTCATTACAATTCCCACTCAGACTTACACTTTTGCATAAGGACATGGTTTCAATGATCTTTTCATTTGTTACCTCCAGCCTGGACTATTTCAATTCACACGGGCAAAGGCAGCAGGAGGCCTACATGGATAAACACCCAGCTCCTGCCAAAACTGAAGCACAAAAAGGAAGTATGCAGGAAGTGGAAGCAGTGGAACGTGTGGAACATGACCCAAGAGAAATATGGAGCTTGCAGGAATGGAGTCAGAAAAGCCAAAGGAACCCAGAGTTGAGTTAGGTGCAGGTATGTGGAAGATGGGAAGGGATTCTACATGAGCAGCAGAGGGATGACAAAGGAAAATGTGCACCTGCTGCTGAATGGACACAGTCCCTGGTCACAAAGGATATGGGAAGGGCTGAGGTACTCATTGTCTCCTTTTTCCTCAGTAAGGCACGTGACACCTGCCTTCAGGAATCTGAAGCTCCTGCAACCAAGGGGAAAGTGTGGAGCAATGAAGACTTTCTCAGCGGACGATGATGGGGTTAAGGAACACCCACGGTGGACACACACGGGTACATGGGACCAAACAGGATACAACAGAGAGTGCTGAGGGAGCTGGCTGATGTCCTTGCAAGCCAACTCTCAAAAGTGTCTTTAAAAATTCACAGCAACTGTAAGAGGTTCCTGATGACTGGAAGAAAGCAAGGTGAACTCAAATCTCCAAGTGTCAAAAAGGCCAAGAAGGAGAATCTAGGGAACCACAAGCAGGTCAGCCTCACCTTGATCCCTCGGGAACACAAGAAAACATTTTCCTATTACCATGAGGGTGGTCTAACACTGCAACAGCTTGCACAGAGGCATTGCAGAATCTCCATCTTTGGAGATGTTCAACTAACCTGCTCTAGCTGATCCTGCTTAGAGCAGAAAAGTTGGAGTATATAATCTTCAGAGTCATAAACATTAAAACTACTCTTACAGAACAGCTTTCTATATACTTTCCTGAACTCTGTATCTACCATTAGATGCCACTGGGTTTCATTTGTCCAGTCTTATGCCAAGTGTACTTCCTTCTAAAGCTCTCAGTGGACCTGACACTGGCTTCAAAGGAATCTACTTCTACCAGAAAAAAACATGTGTTTGGTCCAGCATATCCAGCACAAAACATGCGACAGCAAATTAACACGTTTACAGTGGAGGGAATCTGGAACAAACTTGCAAATCAAATGAGATTAAAAACGCTTTGTTAGTTTTAAAACATAGCTGATAATTGCTCCTCAGGCTACATCTTTCCCAACATTATAAAGAATTCATACAGAAGAATACTTTTACTTACAAATGTACTTCAAAAAGGTATTCAGAATTGGAAAAACAGCTCACCATGAAAAAACCTGCTGCTATTCCAAAATTACTTAAACTGCAGTATGGAAGCAGCCAGGAGGTACTTTAAGGGATTTGATGCTGCCTGCTGGCAAACAAGTATCATAGTGGAACAGAAGCCAGTATGGGCTCCAGAACTGGCAGCTCTGAAATTATCACTGCAAGATTCTGTCTTCTTCATCAGGGCACATTTCGCCTGACTCAGAAATCTGGGATTGCTTTCAATTAAAGCATTAAAAAACGAGGGCAAAAATTTTAACCAAGAAACGTGAATCCCACGGCCAAAGAATATTATGTGGATTAATCATTTCTGTTCCCATGCTTTTGTTGTTTCTGTCAGGGCAGGAGAGTTAACAGCGTATCTGGGCAAATACAGCGAGCACGTGACGGCTGCAATGCTCTAAGAGACAACTCATGTATGGCTTGCTTCAGACTAAGACTTGGATCCATACAGCTGATTTAACACTGCTACAATAAACAACATGGATAATTTCCTGCTTTGTCTTAGGCTGCAGAAACTGGAAGCTATCTGCAGCGTGAATCACAGATTTTACAGCATTACAATCTGGGGGCATAAAAACTGCAGTGAGTATGACTGAGCTTTCTTTTGCCTTTTATAAAGCCTTGAAAATTACTGTATATATTTTTCAGTAAATAGATAACTAACACTATTATTATTTAATAGGCCTGTTTTCAGACAGTTATTTTTGGTTTGTATACCTACATTTTTCTTTATAGTTAAATCAGAAGAAATCATTATTGAAACCATGTAACATAACAGAGCCAACATAAAGCCAATGAGAACAGACACGGTGAGATTACACTTCAGCAGTGGACAAAATAACAGCCACCATAAGAATGATTTAGGAGTCTAAAAAGATGTGGTATTTTTTAAAAACAAAACAAACCCACCAGCTCCCAGATAGAAAAATCTATTAATATTTAATGCAATATTCTCCAGGCTTCTCTTTTGTTGAACTGCTAAACTTTAAGAAAACCAAATTAATATTTTCAGTGAAATAAAAGTTACCTCCTATCCTCTCCCAGACACTTAAAAAAAGTCTAAATGAAATTGGCAGCTGTATAAAAAACCTCATTTAATTTTCACAAAAGCTTTTAGGTACTGTTGCAATGAGAGATCAATATTACCTAGCTGACATAATGGAGAAATAGTTGGGTACAAAGCAAGAATATATAAGTGCAATCAAAGTAAATGAACTGTGATCATACCAGCAGGCCTAACAAAATTACCTTTAATCTTGAGAATATTTATGAAGTGTATGTGCAATTTTTCATGATAAACTTTCACTTATGGTTCAAGGCATACCAACACTATGCTTTTTGATAGGTACACAAAACAGTTTGATTGAATTTATCTCCCAAGTGAACATGCAATAGGAAGCAGATGAATTTCACAACCAAACAGAATGCTTTTGTCTAAAATTCTGTTTTCACATCTGCTAATTAGGACTGTCTCCTGACTGAATTAACTAGCATTAAGAAACCACATACATTGTATCCAGTCACACTAATAATATCTTTTAAAATAACCCTTCAGGTATCTTGGCAGACATGGAAAAATTAGTATTTAACGTTACTCCATTGAACTAATTAGCATGAACAAAAAATATGAAATGCAGGATTTGTAAAAATATTTTCTTATGAAATTATATGTAATTATAACCTTTTTCACATATATGTGCCTTTTAAAATGGTACTTAATCTCTCTTCTCATATGTGAAAAATGGGAAACAATAGCAGGACCTATAAAGCTTTTCTTGTACCAATGAGCTGCAGAAAATTCATCTGTATTTAATGCAATATTCCCTTTGCTTTGTGAACATATTAATTGTACAGAAGTTGCAAGGAATTAGAGATTGCTTAAGTATTTTCTATGCATTATTCACCAAATTAGTTTCCACGTGTCACTAATTTGAAGTATCACCAAATAACTTTGTGTCTTTTTGATTCCGCCTTTTACAGATCTGCAACATAACATAATCATTTGGCTAGCTACCTTTCCATTATATTAATGTTTTAAATAAAACTATTTCTTTGCTTAAGACTAATGATAGGCATTAATTCTCCTACAAAGTAGAGTGACCATGACAGCAACAAAACCCACTACAGGCCTGTGCATATTCTTTGATTTTTCATCTCTTCACTTTGCCCACCTGATGAGCCACCTGCCAGCAGAGCTCTCCAGTGGAGCACCTACAACCCTCAAGGCTATCAGACAAGCAACCACTTTCCTCCTTATAAATGTTCCTACTTCAGTAGGGACTATATAAATCCTCAGGAAAACATCTGCTGAGAGCAAGATCCACTTAGAAAAAGAGATTTTGGCAATGGAAGTAGGAAATATGTTACCACGCACAATAAAGAACCCCACAGGGAGTAAAATTGATGAGAAAAAAGAGACAAAAATAGGAAATATTTGGGACTTCCTTGGAAAAGGTTCTTCTTTGCAAGCAAGGTGACACATACCTTGGAATAAATATCTGTTAGTTATAAATGCCAGCAAAAGAGAAAATTGAGTAATTAAGGGAGCAACAAACAGAACACTGAATAAATGCGGGAAAAGAAAACATGGCTTTTTCTAGTTTTGGAACTACATATTCTTTGTGTTTGTTAAATACAATATTTCATCTGGAGTAAATGTAAAGTGGAAAGTGGAAAGATACCTAACAAGAAAAAGAAATGTTGCCTTACAGAGCAGAGTAGATAAAAACCTGCTTTATTTGCAGAAGGTGTTGTTCTGATGTTTATATAATGTAATATAACGAGGAAGGAGAAAACAGGATGAAGGATGAAAATTCCAAACTCTCAAAAAATTTTGTCCCTTCTGATTATTCTTTACTGCTCTAATTTCAGTAAAGCTTCTATTTTAGGAAGGTGGGGGGTAGGGACAAAAAGGAAGGGAAAAAAAAAAGAAAAGAAACACAGCAAAAGAAGAATTTAACTTACAAAAATTGCAAAATCATCTACTTTTCATTTTTGCAAATTTTCAGATTCTGTAAACCTAGCCAAATCCTGTGCTTAGTTAAAAACAGAACAAGCTAAAATAGATGCTGGAAACCAGGCAAGATAGCACAAAAGTGAAGCCAAACAATGAATTCATACAAAATCATGGGATATGCTTTGTGAACTGTGGAGTAACTCAGGATGATTTATCACCAAAATAAAGTTAGTCTTCCTAGAACACACTGAACAATAGCGGTTGCTAGTAGTGAGGTGGTGGAATTGAACTTCCTCAATGGTTATCTGTTGTGGTTAAGGGAAAATGTTTGCATACCCTACCAGCAGCTCATGCAGGCTATCAAGTACCTCATTGTACTCTGATATTCCATGACAGCAGATTTTAAACTAATCCTCGTGAGTGTGCTTGATGTTAAATTTTATTACTGCTATCAACCTGACATTAGCATTGCCACGAGGCTCTTTGAGATTTTGTGGACTGTGGTCTGTGTAGCTAATCCAAGATGTCACATTAAAACTTTCCAACTTTTATGGCAATAAATTGTAATAGAAAAGAAGTTCAACGGTCCATGTAAGCTTAAGGTATGAGACACTTTTCTGTGTTTTACTTTCTCTTTTGCCATTTTTTCCCCTACACTAACTTTGTTAGAGATTTTTTTTTTTTTTTTGGCAGCTGAACTGAGCTTGTGTCTCCAAAAAGAATGAAAAGCAAACCCAAAAAAGATATCCCTCTTTCTACAAACTTCTGGAAGTATTGGTAACCTCATTCACATGAGGTTATTGAATGCCAGTCATGAAGGGCTCTGCACAGCACTGGGTCATTCCACTGGGACGATGCAAACCTGCCTCGGCTGCCCTGCCTGTTTGCAGGTGGTTAAGAAAGGAGCTTGCCTGTCTGCAGAAATACGGTGGAGAGAAGGAAACCTCAAAAATGAAGTGCTGTACAAGACAGCCTAGACATGCCTCTGCGTTTATATGCACAAAATACCTCCTGGTCAATTTTAGCAATTGTTGTACACTGGGATTTAAATAGCATATTTTGTGAGCACTGTCAGGATTTGCTCTACTACCACTCAAGCCAACAAAAGCGAAGGCTTAGGCTTCAACAAAGTAAATACTTTCTACAACTTCTATTTTAACTACATGGCCAAAGTTAACAATTTGTTTCACGGTGAAGGACCGATTACTTGCTGCTGTGCAAGGCAACACAAAAAAGGTTTGCCCTATCAGAAACTTCATAGGATAAATTCATAAAAGTTTGTCCCTGAAATATTAATCAGAAAAAATCCCAGAAATATAGGTTTGATTTCATTCACCGAACTTAATATTTCAGGAAAAAGCAATCTACCAATGACACTCAAAAATCAAACATAGGTCTCAAGTTGTAGAATACTACTAGGGTCAGTAGTACTCTATTTTACCAATTAGTCCACAGAACTTCCACTCTGGTGTTAATGTGAGTAGAGCAATATTGAATGTACTCTCATTTCTGCCCACAAGTATACCTGAGCCAGCCTGGGTCACAATCTGGTTTCTGACAGTGGCCTAAAGGGACATGCACAGAAAAGATCCCAGCAGGGTCACTATATAAAGTCCACTTTCCAACACTTTCCATTCTCTAACTGAGGGACCTTCTGCAGCTAAGGAAAGCATGGCTTGTACATGCATCATGGATGTAGCAAGAATTGATCTTTTGGGTACTTTTCCAGTCTCTCCTCAATTCCATGTGAAGTTTCGGCATCTGTAGTGACTGTCAGAAAGGACTTCCCCAGCTTAAATAGGTATTCTGTGAAACCCTCCTTAAATGAGTCCACTGCTAATTTCACAAGCCTGTCTCTTTGAATTAATTTAATTCCAGAAGACAGAGGGCAACAGGCTTCTTCAAATCTGACCACAGTTTTGATTATGAAACCCACTTCAAATCTCCCTAAAACCCCACATATTAATATAAACAAATAATTTCACTTTTCCTGGGTCCTGATCTCTGATGTGGATCTGTTAAAAATGAGTAGCATTTTCATGACTTTTTTTTTTTTGTGTGAGCTACATCCAAGACAAATTGAAATCTTGAATACTTCTCAAAATACACAGTAAACAAGATATATTTCTCTGCCTGAGGAACATGAAAATCATGAAGGAAAGCTTTAAACTTGCAGACTGACATAAAAAGAAGACTATATAGGGTTAATACTTTGGTGTAGACAGCAGCCAGTGGGTGAATAGTTTTGCAAAAAAGCTGAGAATACAGCCAAAGCATGAGTAATTGCATAATGGCTTCACTATTTACCTTACTTATTTATTTATTCACTCTGCACTGAAAGCATGAATGTTGCCTAATTATTAAGAAAACAAGGAGACAAGCAGTACACAACATCAGTTGATTATATTTTATATATCCCGTTGCATTCTTTACAAAAATATAAATTGCTTAATTGGTTAATTCAGTAGACCTTAATGTGCCATTGCTGCAAAGGTGATCAACAGGAACTTTCTTGGCAATTATCTGACAGAAAAACAAAACAGGCTACAGATGAAACATTAATCACTTCAGTTTATCCTTTTGTCCCTTCTGTGTTGGAGGGAAACCACTAGGAAGTTAAATACAATGCTCTAACTTTAAAAGGCCTTTCTTCAGACTAGGCTTTGAAATGTTCAGGTACATTCCTGCCAACTCTGTACAACAGCTTCTCTCCTCTACAAAGCTGCACTTACATATGCAGAAGAGAATGTGTATGAGGGAAGAAACAGCAAGAATATCTTATGTGTATTAAAAAATTAAAAGACCCCAGAGTAATAGTATTTTATGACGGCAGATGGTCTGATGACATGGCCTGGCTGTGGGTACCAAGTGTAGCAAGGGATCAAGAACTGCACATAGCAGAGAAAGGATGCACTTTCCTATCAGGGCAAAATGAGGAAGGAAGTTGTCCATAAAGTAGTAGTAGACTGCCTGAACCATTTTAGCCTTGTGTTCATAGTTTACAAAATCTCTTTGCTTATTTATCATTATAGATAAAGGAACAGTGCAACAATGCAGCCTGCCAGGAGCAGTGAGGTTGAGAACATGTGTGCCTGAACATCAAGGCCATGGCATGACAGCAACATTTTCAGAGCAAATGGAATTGCTGTAATTGCAATTTATCCACTTCTTTTTTTCCTATTTTGGTTAGTAACTTTCTGCCATGTTTGTTATTAACCACAATGGCTTTGCCATCTCTGAGGGATACAGATATTCTCCTTACATTTCTGTTCTTGGAAAAAGTCTGTATTCTAGCAAAGGCACGTACATTTCCTAACTTAAATTCATTTTTCTGCAAATATGAGGTTTGGACTTGGGCCTAATGATACAAAATGGCTAAAGGCCAGAAAATTAGATGTGTCATTTTGTGTAAATGCATGTTGTCAAGTAAGTACTCACCTCTAACAGAGTATCAGAGGTGAATTCCTAGTGAAGATATAGCTGCCTATCTTTAACAAACAAGCTCAGATACATTTATTAGAAAGAGCCTGAGACAAACTTATCCACAGCTGTCTGACCACCTATCAACTCCAGAAGAAAACAGAACATATGTCTACATACTGACTTGTGCATTTTGCAACAGAGCATCATAGTGAACAAATAATTTTTATCAAAGGGGAGCTCTGTCCCAGGTAGTAAGTGCCAGCAGAGAGATCAGAAGCATCTGGGGATGGTAACACCTTAAGCTGTTGCACTACAAGCTGCCAGAACTCATTTGTCAGAGTCCAGAGGCAGCAGGAAGCTGCCGTCATCTCCCCAGATGCGGGTCAGATGAGATGTGCACAATTCCATGGGCCTGAGGGATGCAGCGTCCTTTTCAAGGCTTTTCCCCCTTCAACCTCTTGGCTTTCAATGTCAGTTGTGACTAAAAGCAAAAGTTAAAGTCCTAGTAAAAGGGTTTCTCACAGCCAGATTCCTACCTCCACCCATAAGATAGAAAAGAAAATCAAATGCAGTCCATAATAAGTCACTCATCTCTTCCCTCAGAGCTCTTTTAATTAATTCTCATGAAGCAGAGCTGGTTTTAAGGAACCAGCTGGGAGCAGACTGCTGCCCAGCAGCAGAGCACCTCCTCCCCAGCCCTGGCCCTGCAGCACTGCTAGAGCCCAGGAGCCACCAGTGGGGCAGGCAGCTCCAACAGAACCAGCCAGAAAACACCCACCATCAGCTTGCAGCAGTCCACCAAACTGTCTAAAACAGTATCTTAAATGTCCCCAAGCAGACTGATGATAATGTAACATAAAGGTGTGCACATTTCAGAGCAACGAAAGTCAAAATCTTAATAAATGTTCTATTTTTTTGATTGGTTGCATACACCTTTTTTTAAAAAAATCAATACCTGTTTAGAATTCCCTGAGAAAAGCAGAGGAATTATAGCAGATTTATTGTCAGAATTCAGAGGATGTCCAGATTCAGAATGACTGTCATGCTATCTGGCAAGTAGGATAGATTTGCTCCCTTATGATAAATAGAACAGTAAATTAAAATGACAGTATTTTAAATGTGAATTTTTTAAAACACACTTTAAATTATAGGGAGCATTCAGAAGCTCTATTCTGAAGTTAAACCCATGTAAGCAAAGATATAAGGAAGAGAACATAAAGTATATCCACTCTGTCTTATTTTTAAGCAATTCGCCCTGTAAATCCATACCCTTAAATCAGCTGAATTTACACATTAGAGATTTGGCAAGTATCAGATGTTTAAAAGTCTGTTTCACTAGCACTGTGAGACACATAAACAGAGAGCTTCCCTGCTTTTGCTACCCTAATACCTTCATGAAAAACAAGAGGAAGCAACTGAATGACCGATGGCAGGTCTGGCAAAAATACATCATCTTTAAATTACACCACTTCACATCATTGTACTTTTATTTGACAAAGGGCACCTACTGCTAAAATAGCATCTTCAGAGATGATTGTGCAGTGACAGTAACTGAACAAATACCTGACAAATGATAGGAAGTTCAGTTGTTTGATGTAATAAAGCTGCCAACTACAATTTGGTAATACAAAGCCAAAAGAAAAAGCCTGAAACTAGCAACAGAACAGAATAATATAGAGGTGAATTAGCAAAGCCAGTTTTGCAACAAACTACAGCTAACAGCTAGAGTTAACTAGCATAGCAAGTACAGCTAATGTCTTTATTATCTATGTGCAGTAATTACACCAGGAAATGAGCTGCTGAGATACAGTGGATACATGTGCACAAATACACACATGCACACAATTATCAGCCCTAAGAATGGACCTGTGAAAGCAAGCATACCATTCTTGGCTCCCTGCTCCAATAGATGACTTTAATACCACCCAGAAGTGATGGCACTGCCAGTGTCCAGGCTCTCTAGTACACCTGCTCAGGGTAGCAGAGTAGCAGCACAAAGGAACAGTTCCTTTTTTATTCTACATCTCTCCATTCCAAAAAACATGTCTGGAATCTACTCTGACCTACAAGAGGTGTCAAGCCCCTGTCCTGGCCTCCTTTTTGTATCAAGCAGCTAAAATCAGAGGTCAAAAGCACTATAGATACATTTTTACCACAGGGACCACTGGGTAGGAGAGCAGCTTTATAGGCAATATTAAGCCTTTTTCCTCTAAAAAGGTGGGCAGAATTTGCAGCCAGCCAAAACAAGCCATATTTTTTGTGTCAGGGGCAATAGTTTTGCTCAATTAAAAAATAAAGAGAAAAAAAAGTTAATAGGAAGAAAATAAATGTCTGGAAAATGATGGAACCAAGAAACTTTGGTGAGAATTTGTGAAGTGTAACTGGAGGTTTAAAGAAAAAGGCCCAGATATTTTTAATGAATTCATTACTTTTGAGATTGAAGAATGGATACAAACCTACATTTATGCAGTGCACTACTGCAGAATGATGCATATATATCACTACAGCAGATACAGCTATATAGGAATTGCCTGTATAGTGAAATTATGCAAACATACTGCATTTCATGTGAAGTCATATTTTTTTGTTATTTTTGTTTACTGCTTGAGGAGTGATTCCAGACAGAGTTAAAATTTGGTGTGTTACCTCACATATGTGATCGATATCAGAAAGAGTAAAATCTTCATGGATTAGTTAAGCAAAAAAAGCCAGCAGCCTGGAGTAGCAAATGGTACCATATTGAAGCTAAAGAAACATATGATTTATCAGTGAGCCATCTCTTTTTTATTTCTAATCCAATCCAACTCCAATTTTGCTTGTGAAAAACAGGAAAAGTTAGAAAGACTTGCTTAATAATCCTGAAAGGTGCAATAATCAAAAAAATTGCAACAAATTTAGGAGAGAAATGACTATGCAAATAGCCCTTCCACAGAGCTGGATGGTTTCACATGGGAATGAGAGAGCACAGAAAACTACACCACCAGGCTAGGTCCATGTCTGAAGACTCTCTTGGTCTGTGTTACTCCTCTGTGTGCTGCCCTTTGTCTACATCCACTACTTCCATGTTTCAGTCTGGTGCTGTGACAGCTGTAGGCTTGGTGAGAAGGGGCAACAAAAGCCACTGCACTCAGAATGCTCTTGTGCATGGAATCTTCTTTCAGGTAAGAAAGGAGAACTACTTTAAATCATGTTGTGAAAATTCCTTTCCCAAACTATTATATCATAGAGTCATAGTGGTTTGGGTTGGAAGGGACCTTAAAGATCATCCAGTTCCAACTCCCCTGCCTTGGACAGAAACACCTTCCACTAGACCAGGTTGCTCTTCAACCCTTTCCAACCATCCAGGAATGTGGCATCTACCACCTCTATGGGCAACTTGCTCCAGTGTTTCACCAACCCATCATAACAATTTCTTCCTTATACGCAGTCTGAATCTACGCTGTTTTAGTTTAAAACTATTGCCCCTTTAGGCTCCCTTTACATACTGAAAAGGCACAATAAAATCTTCACTTTCTCTTCTCCAGGCTAAACAACCCCAAGTCTCCCAATGTTCCACATGGGAGAGGTGTTTCAACCCCCTGGACACGCTCCACACTCCTTGTCTTTCCCATGTGCAGTACTCCAGTACATCCTATGTACATTTTTCCATTTTTGTTACATTGCAGTAACATGCAGTGATACTGGGTAATTCAAAATGACATTCCTGCTTGTCTGCATCAGTTCTCACTGAATGAAATCTAAGTGCTACTATAAATATGTAATTATGTTTTTAATATTGTCTCAGGAAGTATGACAGAATCCAATTACCCAAATGTGGCAGCAGGGGCTTTAGTCCTTTGGTAAGATCACTTCTCTCAAAAGCACTAATTCTGCAACCCCTATTTGTTCAGGCAGTCAGTTTTCAATCCTTTCATTTAGAGAATATACATACATATAGGTTGAATTCAGGCATAAAAATTGCTACACAAAACACGAAATTGCTGCATCACATTTTGAAGCTAAGTGCATAAATGTGGTCTTTGACACAATATAACTATTCAGATACTCGCCATATTGAGTTTTGAACAATCCTTTGCAAAACCAGCACTGCAATTTTAACATCTACATTTATTCCCTATTAACTTGTTTGATTTTTGTGATACATTAAATTCAAGACATAAAATAGAATTCTACTTTACAAGGGTGCTTAAACCCCTACCTGAGCTTAACAAGAAGCGAGAAAAATAATGGTATGCTCAATAGAATAACTCCAATTATTGATTGCAAGGACATAGCTCTAAAAAATTGTACATTTAACACATTAACTAAGATGCCATTACTCTTATCTTGAAAACCAGTTGAATCATCAGCAGTATGACTTGCACAAAGATTAAATTTAACACTTCACTTTTGAAACAACTGATTTTAGTGTGATTAGCATATGTAAAAAAAGAAGTTGATGTAATAAGGGGAACTGGTTCCATGTGAAGGCATTGCTGCATCACTCAATGCTGTTGATGCATCAGTTTGTTGCCTTCTACTATAATGCCTATGTTAATTATTATGCTCCCAAGACATCCTGGTATGATATAAATTGGATAAAGTCTTGTATGGACTGGTGGGCAAGGCATGATATCTTTATCTGGAAGAAATGTAAGAGATGGTGAAGTTTCTTGAAGTGAGCAATGCGAGAGTAAAAAAGCCACTGTCTCAATCACAGCCCGTACAAACCTGCCTAGAGATGGAGGTGCATGGGCTTTTACTGGAGGCTGAATGCTACCTTAGGGACCCTGGCACGGCTTGACTTTCCTCTGATATTGTGGTCATGGGCAGAGAAAATTGTCGGGATGCTAAAGATGCTCATAGAAAAGAACAGATAGTGTACTTCCTCCTCCTGACAGAACTTCAGTGCTTGCAGCTGGGACTGTGGGCTCTGGCCTTCGGCATTGACTCATCCTCTCTGGCATGTCTCCTGTTGACATGAGCTCTATCTGATAATCTTTCAAGGAAAGACAACCTTAGGTGATGTTTCACAGACGCTTCAGCAGCCCTTAGCACATTTTCCCAGAGCTTCATCCTTGTGGACGCTGCATTTATGGCGCATCTCTCGAGATAAGCACACAAAAAAATAAACAATTTGATATTTTAGGCACTACATGGAGCCCTCTGCCCGTATTTTAACAGGACAAGATATGCACATCTCTACACATGAGTGAAACACCCAGTTCACCACTTCCCTGCTGGTTTTACACTATTTACTAATTGAGTAATTTTAAGGTTAAAAAAAAGGATCCCATTCTATATAACACATTGTTTTTTCACTTTCCTTCTCCTCTTGCTGTCAGTTTTTGTGGAGATTTGCCATGCAATTGCAAGCACTCGTCTGCAAAGACAACATTCCTATCTGTTCCTTTCTTTTGTCCGTGCTTTTTCTGTCTCCTGTCTCTACCAAGATCTATTTTTGTAGAAGAATCCCCTGACTGGCCTAACTGAGCAATCAATACTTGCTTTTGTTACTTCTCCCCAAGGACTTAACATGAAAAGTTGATTTCTACAAGATAACTGACATCCTTTTGTCTACTGATAATCTGTCTGAAATGGGATCAAAATTTTTAACCTGAACTAAGGCAACTCCACTCTCCTCCAAAGCTTAATAACAGTATCCATCACAAAAATTTATCCTGACACTGTCCTGCAGTTTTTAGCTAAACAGAGAGGCAAAATGCCTCCCTGCTCTCATAGTGAAATTTGTTAGTGAAAGTTGCATGCTGACCCAGAGAGGCCTGGCAACCCTCAGTAATGAGCAGAATAACAATCCAATAATAACTAATAATAACTACATATAAATAATAATAAAAATTATTAATAAAATAAAAAATAATAACTACAGTTGGGTTCCCAACTGTAGCCTAGAAAGTCAAAGCAGGACAATATTGTGGGAAAATAATTAAACAGAGGGCAACTTTAAATTACTGAAAATGTTTTTTCCATTGTTGACATGTTTATTTATAAGATTTGTAAATAAAATGGTATCAAAGAAACATGAATTTTTGCTAGAAGGCATCTTGGCAACCTTGGATACTGCCAATGGTTTGAGCAAAAATACCGTAAAGAGGAATGATGCTACTGATAAGGAACTCTTAACATTTAAAGCCTCAAACAATATAATTCTGGCATTTAAAATGTTTAATTGAAACAAGTACTTGAATTTGGCTAAAATATATTATGTAGCTGCTCTATTTGAAACACTGCTTAAACATCTGTAGAGATTACTTTTTGGTTTTATTACTGTGTCTTCCAGTGTATAAAAACATCAAATTATTAACATTTTCAGATGATTTCTTAAATCTTTGTTTATTTTCTTCAGAATTTAAAATAACAGCATGTAAAAACTGAGCACCATAGTTTTGTAGGTAAAATAGCTGCAATATGAAATTACATAATAACTATGTTACATACAGTAGGCTGCTTAAAATTGTCCATGACTGAATACACTCATTTAACATAAATGGTTGGTTAAAACAGGATTCCACTCAAGAATTCTAGAACTCTGACCTGGAAGTTCACAGACCTGCAAGTAAGCCAGCTGAGATTGGAATTAAATAGGGATACACAAAAATAACAGAAGTGATGCATATATCAGATATGCCACTGCAGTGTTAGTCCTGCTAAGTTCTAAGTCCTGTTAGAGTAGTTTAAAGTCCTACTGCACTTTTTAGTCCTGCCATAGTTTTAATTCTCTTAAAACACTTTGCTGGAATAAATTTGGAACAACTGACATCGATACGACAATCAGCCACCCATGCCTATCCCTCCCTGAATCCTTGCCTAGCTCCATCACAATGGTGACAGCTTGCTGGGTGGACCAAGTTTTTAGTTTCATAAGAACTCTCAGAAAGTCCAGTTGGTTAAGAAAAACACACAAAGAGAAGTCCTCACTCTCTCCCTAAGCATTTACAACCATCTTCTCACCCCCACCCCTCTCCCATCAGCTGTTTGTTCAGTGCCACAGTTGCAATCTTTCTGACAAAAAGCTCTGTTCAGCGCTAAGAGCAGACCTTAGCTCTTTACCCTCTTTGAGAGTCAGCTACCCAAGTAAGTGTCCTGGCCACTGAAGGGAGGAATTAATTGTTTAGCTGAGGTAAAATGGCACCAAATTCTTGATACATTTTCCCAGGAGGGAACAATTTAGCACCTTTTATGATAATACAATGTAACTCCAATGT
>VYZP01079256.1:3352-28489 GCA_013400635.1 Hypocryptadius cinnamomeus | reverse complement strand
GATGGCTTGGGATGGGAGAAAGCCACAGCTGACTTAAGTTTCAAAACAGTGCATGTTTGTATTGCAGGAAACAGTTTGTCAAACACTCAAGGTAACAAAGGGTAACATCACATGAGTATGCCCCATTTTTCTAACCACAGAATATTCAGAAAAACAAAAACGATGTAAAGATCATTGGGGTCATTAAGTGAAACTGCAAGTAGCTACAGATCAGATAACTAATCCAAAAGGGTGCCTACAACTCCACACATCATGAACTTCCTTGATGGTTTATTGCAGCACAAAATAAACCTCAAGTTTTTAAAATTATGAAGTGCTAGAGAGATCAAGCATATCACTGATGCTCTAGGAGTGTGCAAACATGGTGGAATTTATGAGTGTCCAGCTGCACTGGGGAAGCAGACACTGCTCATTGGAGAAGTGGCAGCAGTAGTGAGGACTGCATCAAGTACACTGATTTTCATTTTGCTCTTTGAAGTCTTTCTGCCAAAAGCTGCAAGGTAGCTTCTGGTGCACAGCACTGTGAAAGAGTTCTAGGTATTCCAATATTGTCAACATGCACAGGAGTTGCAGCTAATCTGGATTAAAGCTATCACTGTATACCTGACAAGAGCTGGACAGTAAAACTTCAGCATTCTTTGAACAGGAAGTATTTAGATGCCCATGTGGAAATGCATAATTTTCTAGGCTCTCAGAACTGAGATTGAAATGCTCTCATGTGGCAGTATCCTGGTGTTCCCAGTGCTGACCAGCAGACACGGAATCGTTAGAACAACCATCTACCTGTGGCACGAGCTAATGGAGCAGCTGTTATCACTACACTGCCCACTTCAGTGAGGACCACCAAGAGAGGGAAACAAGGTCCAGTAAGTCTCACAGAGAGATGCTGACAGCCCAAGAACAGCAAGAATCAGGAACGTCAGGATCTACTCAGGATCCTACGGAAAGCATGGTCCAGCAGCAATACACAGCTTACTCCCACAACTTCCTGCAGTTCTTCATATATATAAAAAATATCTATCAGAGAGTTCTAAAGTCCTGCCTATGCCTTCTTTAGTTCCTCTTTAAAACATAGTCATAGCTTGCTGCCCACAAATTAAACCTGCTTAGCACTGATTAATAACACTGCAACAATGTCTGTGGAACCTGTCTTCCTTATTGTCCTCTCTCTTCTTATTTTTCCACCCCTTGCTAACAACTGTTCCTAGTTAATTTCTCCTACCTTTTCCACTCTTTGTTCCTGAGTTACACCACTTGTCTTAATGTTTCCCCCCACTGTGACTTGCTCCCCAGCTCTTGTCCTCTGTCTCCTTGTTCAGCTAGTCTCCAGTTTCATCATCTGATCCCACGTCAAGCTTTCTCCATCCTCAGATTCCTTCTCCAAATTCTTATTCTCTAGCCCATATAATTCCCAGGCATTTTCAGAGTTATGGTTGAGCAATGAGACCCTCCTCCACAAAAGTACTATAAGCCTTTCTAAGAGAAGAGAATTTTCCTTGTTTCCACTGTGGTGTCCCCCTTCTCAGCAGCCTGTGACAAAGCACCAAAGCAAAACATCAGGGTAGGTCCTGCTCATGCAAAATGAGTATTTAAAAAAAACACAACAGGACTTATGCAAACAAAATTATCCAACTCCAGATTTTTGTTATCCAAGAAGAAATTATCATCAGTGGGCCACATCTTCTTCCCACTGAAAATGCTCTGCTTCAAAGAAACAAGGTGATAAAGCTGCTCCATGGAACAGCTATGAGAATATTTATACTGTAGGCAAACCATTGGCTAATACATTAAAATAAAATGCATGGATCGAGCCTCTACAAGATAACTGAACTTGTAGTGAAACCTTACTTAATTCTACAGAAGTATATGCAGATCAATACAAGGTCTTTCGCACAAAAATTTAAGTATTATTAGAGACAGCCTATACCTCCCCGGTGCTAAATGAAGACGAGAAACTGCTTTTCTTAAAAAAGTGCAACACCTGGGAATGGGAGCTGGAAGTAGCTAGTAAATATCCAAAGTAGCTACACACATCTTCACAGCCAATAATGATCTAGACTTCCCAGAGTCATTAATAGCATGTCATCTATTTCTAGACTGACCGGTTTTGAAGCCCTTGAAGATCATTTTTCAGAAAAGCTGCACACTGAGAACATGAATTGAAGTCAATAGTCAATGTGCAGCATAAATACACAGCTTAAGGTGTTTAATTGATTAGACTATTTTCTGAGGTTAAAAATCTAATATTTTTGCAATACTGCCTTTATATTATCGATCCTGTAACAGTATCCTTAATGTTCAAGGCACTGAAAGGACAGAGAAGAAACAGACCCTGCTTCTACAGCTCACCACCTAAAATCACAACATAAAAATGTGAAGGAAAAGTAGTAAAATGTATATGGTTACTCTAAAAATATTTTCTCCCTCAATATACAACTGCTCCTCTACTTAGTTTTATTCTTTCAAATGTTATTGTAGTATGAAGGCTTGAGAAAGGATCTGAAAGAGGATAGATTAGTGACCCTAAGGCTACCTCAAATGACATTCCCAGCTTAATGAACAGGACAGAAAAAACCATAAAAATAACTACTGGAAAATCATGGAAACAGTCTAGGTAGGTTGCCACCGAGAATTTAACATGAGCACTACAAACTGCACAAAGAAGACCAAAATGCAGGGAGCAGATATCCCACAGAATCAACAATGCTGGTTCAAATGTGAATTTTAAAAAAAAAATTGAAGCTGGAAATGTGGTATTGGCAACTGAATATTGCTTAAGCAATCTGAAACAAACTCCAGTTAAGAGCAGGCCTGATCACTTTCATTGGAAAACATCCAGTGACAACCATTGCTACAAATGACACTGTCCTGGTTTTAAAACCCCTGGCCATGTCAAGAGTTGAAATGCACCAAAGTCTCTTGGAGTTAGAAATAACCATCTGTGTGGGAAACTTCTATGCCCCTCAGCTGGAGAGGCTCCAAATCCACAAGATCAACCTAATTCTGGAAGCTCCATGTAAGCAGCAAATGGCTGTCCAAAATCCCTGCTTTCACAGAACACAGAAGGTACTTCATCTTCTCACGATTTTGCTCTCAAGGCTCCATTGTGTTCCTCTGTAATGTGATTTTTCCCAGCTCTTAAAAACCACTACACATAACCTGTATATCCTCATCACGGCAGTACTGGAATAGCATAGTTATGCTAAGAAAATATCTAATTTTAATTCACATTGAAGAAAAAAGCAGATGAAGCACACCATTTTTTTCTTCCTTTTTATACATATCTTGTTTTCTCTGCTTCATTTCCTAGACACAAAAGGCCAGCTGTTCCAGGGGAGACAGTTGAACAAGTCAGGTATATTGTTTATTTTTTCAGTACCAGTTTCTAGATCTCTTTGGCCAAGAAAAGCATCAAGCAGCCATTTTACCCTCCTCCTACTTCCAGACAATTTGGGTATCTGTAATTTTATTTTTGTGGTACTTACTGTTGTGGGGTTTACTGGTTTTTTGTTTGGTTGCTTTTTTGGTTGTTTGTTTGGGTTTTTTTTTTCTCCTAGGACAACAACCAGTAAGTTCATTCCATTACAGCAGAATTTCAAATTTACCTCTAAGGGCTGAGAAGAAACATTTGAAAACTCAAAACATCTGAGCATCAAACATATTAGTAATTTATGAACAATTAGAGTAGTAACAACTGTAGCACTCTTTACTTTCAACAATGAGCGAGCTTGTAAACCAGTAAATACAACCAGCATTACTCAGAAAGGTTGTTTATCAGGAGTTTTGTAGCCTTAAGGTAGGACATCACTGCTTGGAAATCTTCTGACCCACTTTCACTGCTCATGACACACCCACATTTACCAATGCCTTTTGTTCTTAAGAGCCTGAGCTTTTGCTGTACAACATGGGCAAGTGAGAGAATATCAAAACTCAAGAGAATGTTAATTTTTCCCTGAAGAAGAAGCAGTATGAATAGCAACCAAAGCGAAGCCATCATATTCAGAACATTTTTAGAGGTTTCACAAGATTTTAAGTTCAATTTTCAGGCCCTAAAATGCCAATGGAATGAGAGGAATCATACAGATGGAAAGTCAGCACAGAACATTGCTTCTTGCTGCTATTCGCAGTTATACTGGTTAATAAGAACAAATAATAAACGACAGTTATTTCAATTAAGGGCTCTATTTGTTCAGAATTCACCATTCATTTAGCAAATATTGCCCTTTAGCTACTTAACACATGCAAAGTTTAAAACTACTTAAGAATCTTAATTTATATTTTGCAATTTAATTCTGTAGTGAGCCCAACCAAATTAGATGATAAATATCTGAAGGCAAATACAGTTTGCAACTCCACGTTCTTCTGCATAGCACATTACAAACAAGAAAGATATACATAAACTATAATGTGAGGCTCTGGAAAATCCATATTTCCTCTGTATGTATTTTTAAGTTGTGTGTTTGCCAGTTTTCACAGTGCATTTAGTAAAAGCAATTATTTGGTTAGTAAATACCATTTAAATCATATTTTAGTTAGTATACCCGTTCATAAAAATCTTAACAGCACTGGTAAAATGCTTTTCATAGATTAAACTAATAAAATAGTGTAAGTCATAAACACATTAAAATATGAAATTTCACCACTCAGTCTATCTGGTAGAATTTAAAACCAGTTACACTAAATTTCCTTTGCCTTCAATAAAGGGAAAGAATATTTTTCAAATTAATACAAGCGGATCTAAAAATTCTTTACCTATGAATTATGAGGAGAGATATTTATTTACTTGATAGAAATTCCTGTCATCTCCCAAATAATTTCCAATTCATATGGTATTTCATACACAATACTGAAGACGAGTGAGAAATAAGTTTTGTGCTGTATGTCTGGTGAGATCTAAAATTCAAGGTGTTCAATGCTCTCTTTTACAGACTGCTTTCAGTACCTGAGCTTTATATATTTGAGTTTAAACTTTGTATGTTGCATGATTACTGGGGTAGGGCGAGTGGGGGGAGGGAAAGTGTGGTTAGACTATTTGCAGAATGAGATTTGATTTTTAAAAATCATGTTTATCCTTTAATAAAAACCCCTATGTGATTAAGTAGTTAAGATATTCAATGCTCTCTGTGTTCAAGAGGAAGGAATTAAATCTGGCAGCAGAGCCGTACTTGTGTCAAAGATTTGCTTTTACAGAGCATGTTTATTTACATTATGTACACCCACATTTGGCCACATTTGATGAATCTTGATTCACACATGCCCAGAAGAGATTTGCTGGCATTTGACAGTTTTGCACCGAGTGTGCTCTTGCCCGTGACTCTAAGAGCTGAATAAGAACACTCCTGCAGTAAGAAATTTCAGTGGCTGCCCAGCATCTCAGAAGCCTGAGTTCAAGCTGACCGCAGCAAGGGGACAGTTTTTCCCAAGTTCCCAGGGCTCTGTGAACAGCATGGCAGAGAAAGCGAAATTAGCTTAACTGGAATACCAGAATTATGGAAACAAGGAATCTAAAGTCAGCCCCCATGGGTACAGGAATTAACGATAATCTTTAATTAGTTGATCACATACCTTTCCCTGCAGAATTCTTGCCCCATTCAGTGAACATTCAACTTTTTTTTTCATTTGCCTCAATGAGTGGTCCAGAATAATACCAACTTTGACATTTCCTAACTTTTGAGCATTTTATTTCCTACCTTTAAAAATACTTCAATATAATGGTTTGCATTTAAGAAATGTAATAAACTACGTGTAGAGGCAGCAGAGCATACAAAGCACCTTGTTCAGTGAATTCACTGCACAATATCCGCAGCCACAATAAACACCACCATAAAAAAACATAATCACTAATTGGCACCTTGCTAGTAAGCACTGGAGGAAGACCAGGAACAGAGTAGGTGATGGAGACTGAACCTTCACCCCATTCTTATGCTTCAGGGACATTTCCCAAGGGTAGGGACAAGATTCACAAGTAAGAAAGGGCTCAAGCATCTTAGAACTCTACTGAAAAATCTATGTTCTAAGGAAAAATGGGAAGCAACAGCTTGAGCTATTCAAAAAGTGATCTTGTTTGGCTAATTGTATTATATGGTTACTACCAAATAAAAGTAAAAGCAAGTAAATATTTAAGAGATTTTTGGACATCTGTGGCCTTTTCAGGAAAAGCAATTAGCCAGTTTAAAAGCCTCCTCCTGAATTAAAAGTTCCTTATATTTAACCAGTGCTGCTGGCATATTAAAAGAAAAAAACCAACAAAACACAAACCCACATCAGCTAAAACAAAAAAAAAGGCTTTTTTAAATTTTTTTTTTTTTAAATAGGGCACAACAGGAATCCAGAAAACAAGGAAACCACGGAAGCAATTTGTCTCACTTGCAGAAGCTGTGCTAGATAAACACATGTGAGATAAATATTATTGTTTGCTAAACTACCACCCTATTTTGAAACGAAATTCTCTCTTGCAAGTCAAGATTTATGAGAATTACATTGCTTACACAGAACCTGGAAACCTAAATATGCCTTTAGAACCTCACACTCTGTAAAAGAAAAAAAAAATAAAAAGGAAAAAAAGTGCCTTTTAGCTGCACACACTCGGGCAGGAAAATTACAGCCTCACATTTTCAACGCTACAGTTAATGCTGTGTCAGCACCTCCACCAAACCTCGTCGTTCAGCAGTTTATAAAAAGTTCACTCCGAGCCGAAACTTGGCACCCAGAGCCCAGAAAGGAAAGTGCCGAGGAGAGGAGGAGCAAAGAAACCCGCAGGGCCACGCTCGGTGGCGGGGGGCAAAGGGGCAGGGGGGCTCCGCCGCACATCGGGACCATTCACGGCCCTCCCCGGGGCCCCCGGCAGCCGCGACCCCCGGGCCGGGGGAGCGGCCCGAGCCGCCCGCAGCCCGCTCCCCCCTTCCCCCCGCGCCGCCGGCTCTGCCCCTCGGCTGCCTTCACCTCCTCGAGGCGGGCGGACACCAGTGCGGGCTCCCAGCTCGGCAGCCCGGACACCGCCGTCTCCCGGCCGGATTTGGGTTGCTTGGGGCCCATGGCGGTGCAACGGCGGCAGCGGCAGCCCAGCCGGCCTCACGCGTCGCCCCGGAGACGGCGCCCGCGGGCGGAGCCTGCCCGCCGTGGGAGCGCTGGGCCCGGCCGGGGCGGCCGCCTGCAGCAGCGCTCCGACGGGGAAAGGCGGGAGGAGCTGCGGCTGCTCAGCCTCGGGAAGGGATATCACCTGCGTCCATAAATAACTAAAGGGGGTGTCAGAGCATGGAGCCGGGCTCTGCTCGGTGATGCCAAGACACAGGACGAGAGGCAACGGGCAAAAACTGATGCCCAGGAAGTTCCTCCTGAATGTGAGTGCGAACTTTGCTGTGCGGGTGGCCGCACGCTGGAACAGGTTGCCCCGGGAGGTTGTGGAATCTCACTCACTGGAGATAGGCAAGAACCATCTGGATGCAACTCTGTGCCATGGGAGGTTGGACCAGATGATCCACTGTGGTTCCTTCCAACCTGATGGATTCTGTGCATTCTCTTGGGGCTTTTAGGTACTTTCATCATCATTTTTGAGGCAATGAGTGGCCCCTATCATGACCACCCGAAGGAGAAGTCTCACCGAGGCTGTGTGGGGAGTTCTGGGGTGACACACGCTCAGAGGGACACGAAGTGACCCATCTCGTTCCCAGAGCACCAAGTGACACATCTCATCCCCAGGGCCACATGGCAGCACCCCTGGCAGCTCTCGGCGTGCTCCTGAGGAGGGTGAAGGAGCGAGCTCTGGGCCGGTGCCGGAGTGTGACTCGAGCAGCGAGGCAGGGGGCTCGCAGGTGTGGGCAGCCAGGCCAGCTCCCAGGCCCAAGTGGCTCTCCAAATACTACCATATGTTACGGCACTGGGACCAGAAGGGGAGAGGGAGGCACTGTTGGGAGAAAACAGGAGAGCTGCCAAGATAAAGAATTCATTACAGAGGAGTCATGTCGTGATCTCACACTGGAGACGAGTGAAATATTCTGTGTGATTTAACATTTGGTGAAAATACCCCAAACCACATGCTGCCCTTCCCCCACCCCCTTATACCGACTGGGGTTGCTCAGAGCCTCCAAATCTTTATTTTATTTTCATCAGAGCTTAAAACCCTGCTGTGCAGTGTGTTACTGCCTTAGTCAGGATTTCATTCTGGGATGATACTGACCTGGTGTGTGTGCTGTATAAAACACCTTTCATTACGCAGCTTTAGTGAAGGAATAGGAATTTAGCTTCCTAGGGGATGTAACAGCCATATCTCTCATCTTTTTAATTTGCAGAAAGGTATCTTCCCAGCATTTCTAAATAGTGATACAGTTGGTAACATGGGAAAGCTGCGCAGTAGATTTACCCACATCCATTAGCATTTCCCCCCAACCCATCTCTTGGCTGGTGTCCATTTTTCTACTTTTGAGTTTTTCTTTTATTGTCCACAAAAACTAAAAATTTGGCTTCATTTGTTCAAAGAAACAGGCTGCATGACATTCCCACTATATCCTTGTTCTTCACTTAAGGATACAAGAGTAAAGTCTTGGATACACAGCCTGTGCCTGCTGAGGTGCACTGACAGGAGTATGGAAAAGAGAAATTGGGCAGGATCATCAGCTGGTGTAGCAGAACAATAGAGGGGTTTGGAGTTGAATGCACAGATAATGTTGCTAAATATCCTAAATATGAACCACCCTTCAGATTTTTCACGTCTCAGTTTTCAGGAATGAATATAAATTTTGAGAGGAGTGACAGCAGAGGGTTGTGCACCCAGATCTTGTTGGTGTGGCTGGAATGTGCATTACCATGAATTTGGTGGGAAATGATAACTTTAATTATGCCCATACCTGGATCTGTATGCTCAGATCATTGGAAGGTTGAAAACCAGAGAGACTGATGTTAGCCAGCCAACAGCTCTGAGAACACAGAGTAGCTGTGAGAACCATGAAGTGGCCTGTTTATATCTACTGTGGGTTTGTCTGATGCATGAGGACTATTTGAAGGACATGGTTTTGTTCTGCTTACCACCTTAGTAAATGCATCTTGATAACTTGTTTATTGTTGGCTGCTGTGGCAGATAGCAAGTCCAGCTGAAGTAGGACTGCTGATGACTAGGACTTTATACCAGTTCATTTAAAATTACCTCCACCACTCTCACAAACAAAGGAGAGGAAGAAATTGTATTTATGCACTATTAAAAAGGGTTGTAGTGTATAAAATGGGTTATCAATCAGTGAAGTTAGCTGAAGACATGTCCTGTTTGGCTGCTTGTCCCTGTCCATTTCGTTGTGCTGCTAAAAGATGCTTGTAGGCCAAGCTGTGAACCAGATCACTGAAACCCCCTTGGTTAAATCGTGAAACAGACAGACAAATCAGAAATACTGGGAAACTACAGCCTTTGTTTCCTCCAAATGGTCTGGCCTGCACAACACCCAGCTGCATGTTTTGCAGGTGAGCCATCTGAAAAACTTCAGCTTCCTTCTGATAACTAAAATATGATGCTGCTGCAATCTCAAAACTTGTATTAGCAAACCTGGATGTAATTCAGCTATACTGATAAGCCTCTGGTTAGAGGAATAGGCAAATTTCAGATTCATAGAGACAGTATGCAGTTTGGGGTACCTTCACAGAAAACAGGAATGTGCAGATGTAGGCTGGACATTTCCAAGAAGTGAAATTTGGTCCAGTGCAAGAGTTAATGGGACTATCTGTGATGAATTTGTGCGTGACAGGAATATTTATGGTGAGATTTTCAGGGAGAGTGGCAACCTAAAAATGCCAAGATCAGCCTTTAATTTTTTGCCTTATTAAAAAACACCACTTGTGAATACATGTGTGGAGTAACCTAAGGCATGAATTTACAGTACACTTGCAACTCTGAATAATACTCTGTGTAAATAAAGTGTAGCTCACTTTTCCCTGGGAGACAGGTTAACAAGCCTGTGTGTTGTGAGTTTATACAGCAGGGTAAGAAAGCATGCATGGTTAATACTGGAGTACCAGTGCTGCAGTGTACTGTGAAGTAGCTAGACACAATAACATGTCTGCATGCTCACACTTTTCATAGTAGTATAGAAGCAGTGTTTAAACATGAGGTATACTCTTTACCTCCTTCAGGAAGAGAAGGAACATTGGTTGCCATTTGTTTTAGGGCAACTTAGAGAACATTTGTGCTTCCTTGTTCTTCAGTAAAGTGTGGGGAGTGGAAAGGCATTACTAGTTGTACATGTCAATTTTTCTCTACTTGATATTTTCTGAAAGACTATGGCTGACTAAAGAACCAGTAAAGGTTTTGACTCTTATTAATTAAAATCTAATTAACTGAGAGGGGAATTAATTTTAATCCTTTTTGGTTTGTTTTAAAAATATACTTATTTTAAATTCTTGAAAATTATTTGGAAAAAATGATCTTTTCAGTAAGAATCATCACCTTCTCAGCTTTAGTTGGGAAGTAAGCAGAATCTCTTTGCTTGAGTCCTTAAGAAAACACTTAATTGCTTTATACTGCTTTCATAAGATTTAAATGTTGCTGAAACAGGGAGGCTTCCTGAATTATGGCTTCAGAAAGCTGTTTGTGTTTTCTAAAATGGGCCAGAAAAGTTGTCTTGAACAGCTAACATGGCCCTCAGCACTGCTAAGGAAACAGCCTTTCATCCTCCTTATATTTCTAAAAGAAGAAAAAAGGTTTTAAGAAAAACGAAGAAAGTTCACTTTCTCCCCCTTAACCCCCCAAGAGAACACTGTTCAGTCCTTTTTCCCCTCAGAAAGGAAGAAGGGGAGGAACATAAAGCTTATTTTGCTTTCCTTTCCAGTTTCATAGCACTGCAGCATCTGGGCTGGGAACAGCTTTTGCTTGAAGTTTGCAACCCCCGAGGACACAAGTGTCTCACAAGTTACACAGATTTGACAGCTATAGCATGTGTTACCAAAGCCTCCCTGAACTCTCACATACCAAGATGGATGTAGGAGGTCTTTGCCTACAGTTGCTGCTCTGGCCACCAAATGATTCTTTATAATTTATTTCTTAGTCTCTAAATTTGTTTATGTAATTTGCGTAAAGCTTCCCACATGGGCTGAATTGGCCGTGTGGATGTGGACCAAGTATCTGTTTTGGCTTTAGGATCTAGGAAGGTTATTTCTACATCAGTAAATTGTAAGTGCATGTGCCCTGAAAGGGGTAAAGGTTGGGCCAAGTGTAAATATATTAACACATTCCCCTTCTGAATATGACATGGTGCTCTTATTTTTCTAGTGCCAAAGATCAGTAACTTCTTCATTAGACTGATTTCTAATCATGAGACAATAAAACAACCTCTCCTTCTCAGACTGTAATGGGCCTTCCTGATAAAATAAGTGTTGCTAGATGTTTGCTGAGCTGTGAGAACTTGCAGGGGTGGTTAGAGGGAAAGGGAACAGCTGGATTGTAAAGACAATGCAATTCAGGCAAGTCCATCAACCACCTGGCAGGGCCTGCCCTCCAGTGCTTGGCCACTCTCTGCACGCTCTGGGCCTTACCTATTTAAGGTGGTCCATCTAATAACATGGCCAAAAGCAAAGCAAGTTGTAGATAGTCCCTTCTCCCTCCAGCTCTTGCATTTAGAGGGTGCCTGGCCAGTCAGTGGTTTTTTCTCTTCACTCAAATGTTTCCAGCCATGCTGAGTTATAAGTGTTTGTAGCCTCTGTTGTTTATCACAAGTATAACGTACAGAACATATCAAATTTTCTGTATATAAATATGTTTACATTTAAGAGTCTCCATCAACTTTGTTTTACCAGGAAAAAATCTCAAAACTTGCAAGGCCCTGTATTTAATTTTGGAAAAGATGCTTTCTTAGACTGCTCTCTCACGTGCATGCATTTGCAAGTAGAATGTTTTTTTCCTCTCTGTAGCAAATGGCATAAGGATTCCTGGCAAAGCTCAAAATGAAATCCATTATCATCTGTCAGTAAAATGACTTCCAAATTCCAGCTGGATGCTGTACAAAAGTCTCTTAAAAGAAAGATTCCTGCATTTGATATTGTAGTTCTACTGTCTCTAGGTAACTGAATTTTGGAAGTGGATCAGTGCTATCAGCCAGCAAAAAAAATCCAAATTCATGTATCTCAGGTTTTATTCCTGATCCTTTCCAAAACAGATCACAAGTTGTTATATTTCTCCCTAGAGGAAGAAATCCAAAGAAAACATTCTCCCAGTCTTCCAGAAAGCCAAACTCCCCTTCTCCACTCAATTCTCCAGCATTTTCAAATCCTGCATCATTGCATTCTTTCTTGTGGCACAAAAGGAGTAGTTTCCCTAAGGTTATAAAGTCTTTCATGGAGATCTGCTTCTGTAGCAGTCCTTACTTCTACCACCATCCAGAAAGGGTGATTTGCACAGTAGTGCTGAGCACTAACTGCTAACATTTCTCAACAGCCAAACAAAGCAAAGTCTAAATAAGTAGGATTTGAAATATTATGCTATTACTGGTGCAAAAAAAAGAAAAAAAAAGTTTCTAATCCATTAAAAACAAACATTAGCACCATAGAGGGTAAACAGACTTGAGCTGTATGCCAGAGTTTGCAATGAAAATATTGATGAAAAGAGGTGGAAAGACATGGTGTGTTTATTTTTTTAAAAAACAAGAGATTATTTTTTAAAATAAGTGCAAGCTGTACTAGAATTGGAGTAACTTAATGGCTAGGGCTATACTTCTTTGACCTTGGTAGTCTCATTCGGTGAACCTTTAGTTTTTAGCTGGATTTTCTTAAGGTGATGTTTAATAGCAGAATAACTAAATTGCCACATTATAGACTATACTGAAATTGTTGCTTTGACTTTATTTCCACCTCATTTCTTTCTAAACCATTTTCCTGAGCATGTACAGCCCCCAATGGATCTGGTTCAGTGAGTACGTTTTGGAAAGAAGTACATGGAGTAATGACTATTTTCTGCTCCATTTTGGCTCTCAGTCATACTAGTGCCTGAAATCTGCTTTATGGAATAGCCATGACTAAACTTCCCAGTCCTAGGGCTATATCACAAAAGACTATCATGCCTTATGGTGTTACCCACTACTCTTTCATAGCCCTGAAGTGCAGCTACTGTCTCCTTACTGCAGACTAGAAGAGCATCCTGTGCTTCTCTCTTCCCCACCTGCGCCATTCCTACTTCACCAGCTTTTCTTATCCTGCATCTCCAGAATTCAAACTGGACCGCACACTGTTGCACCATAAAGAATCAAATATAGGATTGCTCAGCAGGAGCTTGTCTTTCACCAGCACTTCTCTTCTGCCAGTCCTTGCTTCTTGTCATGGTTTGACGCTGGCACAATGCCAGTGCCCCCATGAAAATACACTTACTCCAGTAGCAGCTGTGAGATGTGACCAGGAATAGACCAAAGCAGGCTCCAGCTTAAGAATAAAGAGAAAAAGAAACTTTATTAACTACAATATAGGGAAAAAAAATATTGAAATCCAATCACTAATTGGTTTGACCACAACCTCCAAAAAAAACCCTCACTTCCTTCTCAACCTAGGACATTTCTAGACACAGCTGGTCCATGTGATCTGAGCTACACCTGCCAAGAACCCCATCCTGTGAACTCCAAGCACAGTGCTCTAATTAACATATTTGTGCATGTGTGGTCTTCTTCCTCATCAGCTGTGCTGGAATGCCTCCTCTCTTGTTCTTTATTGGGCACCCCACTAGCACCATTTCCCAGGCAATTAAATGAAATAAAAGGATAAGGAAAGACTGGCTTCTGTGATAGCTGGTGAGTTCAAAGCCTAAAATTTGTGAGCCCTCCTATAGAAACTCCAGATAATTCCAGAATTTACTTACTCCTAAGGGCATCAGGATATAGGTCTGAAAACTTGTGTAGTGTCCTCTGCAACTGTTGTAGCCCCTGTTGCTCAGAAAAGGGTGGTGAGAACCAGGTGATGAAGATGGGCGGGCTATTGGCAGTCTCTGCCTGCCAGGGACTCATCTTGCACCGTGCTACCAAGACAGTGAGAGCTGGAAAGTACTGTGAAATGTGGCTTACCTTTGTGGAATTATCTGTAAGGGCGTAGCATTCTTCAGCTTCTTTGGAAAGACATTATGCAGTTATGCAAAATGCCCACAAAAAAGGACAGTTTTCTGCCCCACCAAAGTCCACATATGTATCCTTTGTGCAAGATTTTAGCAAGTCTTAACAATATGGGAAGTTGAAATAATTTGTGGTGTCTTTTTTTCTGCAAAGGACAACAATACCAAGGCTCTATCAGAGTGATTTAATTCTCAGAGAACTATTTATTTAAAGATCAAATTAAATAATTTCAGGAAATATAAACAATATTTTCATCTCTATGAGATGCTAACACTTGCTTTAATGTAAAAGCTCCACTTATTACTGACAGATGCTGTATAATAAATAAAAGTTAGAAAGAAGATTTGGTAATGCTTTATCATCAACGTTGAATGGCTTTTGCCATGACCAGCCATTCATATGGATTCAGTAAGATTTAAGAAAATAAAATGTGGCAAGTTTTTATATTATATCATTGCAGAGATTGAGTTCAAAAGCATTTCTAATTAACACTTTTCTTAGTTAACAAACTGTGTTAGCACTAATTCCCATCAGTCAAATTCCTTAACTCACATTAAGATTAGCCAAAATGAAAAAACAGCCCTTTTTCCATCTCTCTCCATCTCATTACTTCAGACAAAGCAAAACATTTACTGTGGCAGGGCTGCAAGATGTGGAGGGCCATTAATGGAAAAGGTAGAGTACATAACTAAAATCTGGCCATGCTCCAGATGCATTTACTTGCTTGTGCCAGTGCTTTCAGATCATGCATCCTTAATGCTTACTTTTGTATCCAGTGATTTTTAAGAGAGGTAGTAGTCAGCATTTGAAAATAAAGTGGAGAGATTTGAGATAAACAGTTGAGCTCAGCAGTTTGGCCCAATGTACCGGCTACGGTGTCTAAACGCTAATTCTCAACTGCACACTTAGGCTTGGAGTATGTAAATGTTGTAATGTCATTGTGTTAGTCATTGGGTGTGTCAAATTAGGACCATGAGCAAAATGAAAGAAAGCAGACTTCTTAGTTTTCTTTAAAATATAAGTTACATGCCAATAGAAAGCTCCTTTTTGGTGAAAACATATTTTTTCACTTGCCTTGAATTATCTTTGCTTTTCTTTGTCATCCCACAAGATCCTCTGATGACTAAACAATAATAATTTAAAGAAAACACTGACAAATTAGTTATTTTTACTGCAAACTCTCACCAGTAAACCTTGAGTGCCATTACTAGCAGTGTGGATCAATGAGCTGCAACTTGTCTGGTTTCCATTTAGACAAACAGCTAACATTTGCAAGATTTAATTGATCTCTTTTTTTATTTTGTAACAGCAAATATTGTCTTCCTGAACAGAAGGTTAATTAACTGAAATCAAATGTCTTCTAGTGTAATGTTGTTTAGACAACACTACAAAGACAGAGCTTTGCCACCAAAAAGTGTGAGAGTTTGGATGGAATAAAAGACGGCTCTGAAAATGAATTATTCCTAGAATGGTTTTCATTCCAAAGGTGATGGAATTATATTTTGGAGATCATAACAGCTTTTGCACAAAAGGTTAAATCAGAACTTTATGTTCCTTTCTGGAGCTCAGTACTTGAGATTCCAAGCTGGAGAAAATATATCTCTGTTGGTTGTTTTGGAGCAGTAAGTTAGCTGTGGGAAAAGCTGATCAGTTCTGAAGTAAGGAAATTATTGACTACTGAAGCTCAACACTTACCTCATTCAGACCTTGCCATCAGAGTTCAAATAATTCTAGATGCTTTGAACAAGAGGGTGAAGCCCAGATCTGTAGGCACTGAGCTCCCCAGACACCTTGAGTGACCTGAGCTTTTGTACCTGCCTTGCTCATCTTTGCCCACACGCCCTGGATCACCGGAGGTATCCTTGCCTCTGATCAGAGTGCTGTCTGATAGGGAAAGAACGGGGCAAACTGAGGTAGATTACCCTTCTTTTCTGTCCAGAATTAGTGGATTAGCAACATGCAGTAGGTACTATTGGCAGCACTTCTCATCCAGTGGGTCTAATAGATTTAAAGGAAATGTTAGTCAGTTGATTCACTACATGTACTAGGATTCTGTTCATATCAGAGACTTGGAGATCTTTCCTGCCAAGAACGGTGGAGTGCCCTGTAGTAGAAAGCACTGTCCTTTTTGCTTTTCAGAACATGGCAAAATGATGGAAGTGCTATAAACCAATTTTTTCCCTCAAGTGTTCATGATAAAAGACTATTGATGATGCAGCTTGGCCTTTGGGAGGCATTCCTCAAGGCTTCATTTATTCCATCATTCATATTTCATCAACTATCCAGTGATCTTCTGAAAGAATGAGTATATTCCTGATCCTGATTTTACCAATAGAAGTAATGTGAAAGCAAATGGAGAAAACAAAGGAGTGACAGCTCAGAGCCCTGGGAGCCACTGCATCACTGCTCCAACACACAAACAAAGCAGTCTGTATAGCTCAAAGTGTGGTGAAGGGTGAGAATGCACTAAAGACAGGCGTTTGAGGCTGGAAGAAAATAATTCCAATTCTCTTAATGCAAATATGCTACAAGTGAGGCATGGCAATATTACCATTTGAGACTATGCTATGTGTTCAATGTCTTTTTAAACTGAGATGTCTTGACCTGCCTTAACCCATTCACTTGCCCATCCTCTCATGCTAGTATCTAAACCTTCACTTATGTATTTGGAATTTAAAGAATTGTTGAAAGGAAGAAACATTATGCACACACTTTAATCCATTATTTTCCTCAAGTCAGTGGGGAAATAGAATATTTTAATTGCATTTTAAAAGGCTCCTGACCTAGATGGGAAGCCCTGGAATTCACTTGCATCAGACTTTTTAAAAGACCAGCTTATCAGCCTGATAAAGATCAAACTGGGGATATTTTGCCCAGCTGCTTTCTGAGTTATGTATGAGAATCTGAGGTGGTGTTTTTTGAGTGTTTTTTTCTAAGTGCATAAGACACTTCTGTACAGTAGTACGTCTAAAACATAAATTTAAGAAAGAAAGAACAAGACAAAGCAAAGCTAGTTGTAATTTTAAATATCCATATTTTCAGTGTGGTTCAGTATGCATTTGTAAAGCTGGAGTTGCAAAAATCAGGTGAGATTATTGATAGCAGTGGAAGAGCAAGACTGTTCTCTAAGCTAACAGATGGTTAGTACTTTGTATCTATGAAAAGTACAAGCATAGGAAAGCAAACATCAGTAGGGATTCCATCCTTCAGGAACATGTGTATGTGTTACAGAGTTAACCTCTACACTTCACCTGGAGCAGAAACAGTGTGATGTGTGTACATGCTGAATCATGAAACTATAGTATTTCCTATCTTACTATTTGGTTGTTTCAAACTTACACTCATGACCTAGACCTCTGGAAAATACTCCCAATTATGAAAATATTCTGACAAATCTGGTGAAAGGTAGACTTGTTACCTGAGATAGAACTTATGGTAGAGACCTCAATTATTGGCTAGATGGCAGTAGAGTTTATTTATGTTTTGATGTACATGTACACTGTGTATCATACCACTTTGAAATTCAGCTTACTGTACTAGTGGAGAAGTTTCTAATATCACAGATCTGCTCATCCCTGTGCTAATGCTACTGTGTTCTGTTACATTAAGCAAAAAACAATTTTCATAAGCACAGGTCACTGTTGGTCTCCATACTTCCGTCAAATTTGTGGAATGCAAAACCAAGCACTTGTCCCTTTTCAAGAATAGATTTCTAATTAACATTATACAAATCAGCCAGATATCTACTGCTCCAAGGCAGTGAAAGCTGTTTTCTCTCAGCTTCTTGGTAGACTCCCAGTTTATGTGTTTCCAGTGGTCCCTCTGCTTGGTTTGTACAATAGTGGGTTTGGGCAGGATATGGGCTTTAGTTTGCTAATGTAGTCATGTGGGCTATGAGAATTAATCCTCTTCATGGTGGGTACAGGAGTAGCTCTGTGAGTGCCAGGACTTTTGTGTCCACTCAGGGAATGTCATTCAAGATGGTGGTTTAACTCCTCCAGCAGAAGAAGGATCCTGTTGGTGTGGGAGTCTCTGTGTCTGCACAGAGTCTCCACAGGCAGGGTGGCTGCAGCTGGAGAGATCTGAAGGCAACGCAGCATGTAGGGGAAGCTCTGGCAGCCAATCCCTGTGATTCCCAAGAATGCTAAGAAAACCAGTGGTTTGCAGACCACATAAAATACACTATGGCAGGATCCCTGGAGACTGAACTTGTACAAGCGCTGTGGTGCAGTACCAGTCACCAGCCCACCAGATGCTGGCAGGGCAGGGGAAGCACAGACCAGCCTGGCCCAAATATCTTTCAGAGAATCAGGCGACATGCTGATGCCACCATTTGAGTCACAGACCACCAGGGTGGTTTAGGTCTGGTCCCCTAAACAGGTGTTGATGCAGCTTGATGACATTATGCAACCCCTGTCTCTTTCAGAGAAGGAAACTGCTCCTGCAAGGGAGCTTTTCACAGTGTTCTTGGCCTCGCTCTGTAGCTGACTTGGACAGGCTTCCTGGGACCTCAGGGAATGGACACACTGAGATTCAGGCTTGGATCTGAAAAACCTGAGGCCCAGAGGAGCTGTTTTACATCCTCCACCTCCTCTTTGATCCACTGTTCACAACATCCTGTGGAGCCCTGTGCTGCGGCTGAAGCTGGTGCCCCTCTGCAGCAGCAACTGCCTTCAGCCCCGCTGCTCTGCCCTTGCCTTACCACCTGTTGGGGGACGCGCTCTCCCAGGCAGCCTCAAGCCCGAGGAGATTAGACCCGTGCATATCTGAAATGACAGGGGGGTGCGAAATTTTAAAATGGCTTGTTCTCCTTAGTGCTGCTCCCCCACGGAACCCTGTCCCCCCTGAGCAGCTGCCCCCTCCCACCCCCCAAAGCCCCTTGGAGCAGCTGCTGTCCGTCTGGCTGCCTTGGCCTCCTTGTCAGCTGTTTGATGTCACCCATCAATCTTCCATCTTTCCTGCAAATCTCTGATGATCAAGTTTCACGTATCCAGGACTCTGGCCGTAAAGCCCCTTTCACTGGTATAATTAGTAATTAGAGGAATAATGTTAGCAAACTCCTCTTGGCATAAACAGACACTCAATCCCCATCTGTCAGGTCAGGAAATTCACATTAGGGTGAAGGCCCAATACAGATTTCTCTATCTGAGGTGAGTGACCGCACACGCTCCGCACTACTTAATTAAGCTGGCCACATGACATCAAGTGGGAGCTATTTATAAGTAACCACATCAATTATAAACAATTTTCAGTGTTTTGAAAGTCATCGCGTCTTTCCTGCTATGAATCCCCACGGGCTTTGAAAGGAATGGTCTCTCTCAGCAATGCTCTGTAATGCTCTGTAAGGAGCCAGGGGGTCTTTGGTGACTGGTATTCAAGTCCATGGTTTTTTGGAGCTGCACTGCTGAGATGACACCATTCAGTGGAGTTATGCTGTCATTCAAGTGTGACAGGTAAGGCAAACTGAGAACCAGATCTCTTCACTGTAGACCTCTTCAATGCAGCTCACAAACTCCTGATATTCTGCAATGGGTAAAACTCAAGACAGACTGGTTCAGGCTGGAAACAAGGCAGCATGTATTTAATGTGGAACAGGCAAAATTGAATGTTATATTATCCTGTAATAGACACTATAACTCAAAGATAAGATAATTTAAGGAAGCCCTATGCCTTATGTTATGCAGGAGACTGGAGCAGTTGATCACAATGGCTTCTTGTGGCCTTATCATCTGTATTGTTTGGCTTCTCATAAGAACTACTGTTTTCCCTGGCTGAAGGGAAGGTTCATATATGACTGAGGATTGAGCTTCTGGTCCTTCCATAATTATATGAGGAAAAGCCAGAAGTTGTACAGCTGGGCAAAGGCTGAGCAGCGGTTAAGATCAGAAATCCTTTTCTGGGTTTTTTGTTTCATTTATAGGTGTTGGTGCAACCAAAACAAAGATGAACAAGCCAAGCCTGTGGCTGTGTTCCATGCCTGTAGTTGGGCAGACTGTAAATACAAAACCACAGCCCCACAACCAAGGCAATTCTTATGTGCCCTTAGGTTTGTGTTGTTCTGTAACCCAGTCCTGCCTGGTGTCTCCAAGAGGAAAACAATCTCTTTTCAGGTTTCTGAGCTAACAGCACACAATTGTTTCAACAATGGGCAGAGAAGCTTGAGTAACGCTCAGATGAGGACCCATTGCTAAATGGAAATGGGAAAATACAACCTGATTTCTCAAGCAGTATTTAACTTTAAATTACCAAGACCACTCCATAGTAGGAAAGGAGGACTTTCTAAAGAAAGAGGGTACCTCTGAAAGTTATATGTTTCCTGTCATAGTAATTTTCTTTGCAAGATGTGTAGCTGAAGAAGGATGCAGACAAATTTTTTTTTGTTGAAACCATTTTCAGGTATTTTGAACACTGTGTCTCGGTGTACTAAAAATCAAGCTGGAGATGGAGTTCACTGTTAGATACAAAATAGAAATTAATACAGCATGACAGGATAAACTGTATGAAAAACAGGATTAAATTCATACAGTAGCATAACCTCATACTTTTGACCTGATACATACCTCAAAATGCTGTGCTTATTTTAAACAACTTAAAAGTCTTTAATCTTAACAGTTAAATAGTATTGTCTTAAAATATTTTTCTGAATTATGTTCCTAGGCCTCAAAGAGGAAAGGTGAGCTTAAGGAAAAATAAACCAGTTATGTAGGATCACACTGACATCCTTAACAACTGATAACTTAAGGTCACTTTCTGAAGCCCCTGTCACTTGAGCTAACTGAAACAACTGGTAAAAGCAGAGGTTTGCTATGTGATGGTGAAGGAGCATGAAAAAGAGATGAGGTCATACAATTTGTACTACTCCAAACTGTCGGGTTTTGGAGAGAATGTGTGGCAGGAGAGGAGTGGTGAGATGCAGGCTCTGTTCCCATGGGGACTGTGGATCCTCTCTGCCAGCTCCAAACAAGCTGTGATCCTTGTGTTACACCTCTCTTCTCTGAACTTTGATGCAATTCTTCCATTTTCCTGTTCATGGATACATGTTGAAGTTCAATCTCTTTTCCCCCATGCCTGCCCCAGGTTCTTGGTTCAGCTTGTCTCTGACTCCCTTCTCTGATTTGTGTCGCTAGCAGTGACTAGTTCACTGATCAGTGTTTCTCTTCAATGCTGAGTTTACAGTAATTTCTCCCTACCCTATCTCTGTTGCTCTGTCCCACTCCAGCTTCTCAGAATCTTCAATCCCCCTTGGTGTTCACCATTTTTTCTGTCTTCTGTATGCTCTTCTCCCTCTCCAGCCTTGGGCTCTATATAGACCAACTTTTTTACCTTGCACACAACTCTTACTAGGATTAATTTCTTTCCTGCCACACCTCTTCATCTGGCAGGTTTCCAAATAGCTTGTGACTCCATCCTTCTCCCCAGGCTGAGTCTTTTCTTTTCAGATGCCTCCTCCTCTATTCTTCTGAATGTGGCCTTCCCTTTTACTCAGATTCCTGTCCTGAGCATTCCAGTCAATTTCCTGCGCAGTATCAGCTGGTTTTTATTCCTTCCCTTTTCCCTCTCCCTTCCACATCTGCTTCCATTCAGTACGTCTTCTAGACCATTTTCTCTGATTGCCAGTAGCAGATCATCACAATCCTGAGGGGAGTCTGTCCTACCACTATTAACTACAGGACCAGTAACTATAAGAAGCAACCTACTTGACTTCTTATGCATGCAGGGAATGCACAAAATCCTCAGTGACTTCACTTGCACAGCTCTGACCTGCGCATATCAAAATGTGACCTTTGAACTTGGCCAAGCTTTGATAGTTTTCACAATGAGAAAATGAGGAACAGTCCTGACTCAAAAGCTATTCTTTCTGATAGGACTACATTTTCCTTTGAACATTAATGCTACTACAACTTAAAAAAAAAAAAATCCCAGAATATGATCAATAGGAGAAAAAAGTCTAAAAATTAATTTTTCTTTTTTTTTTTTTTTTTAAGTTAATTTTTCCAAACAAGTGTCTTACCATGAATATGACCATGACCAGGCAGGGAAGGCTAGGAACAGAGAGGGAGAGGAGAAGGAAAAGTGAGTAGAGACCTGTAAAAGAAAAAAATCTATCCCAAAGGTGTCTATGTCTTCATTTCTTTAGCAGCAGTTTCAGTAAGTCTTTAACAGCATATGGTTATTATGGTCCTCTTTTTACTCCTCTGCCTGTGTTTTCTCCTACTTATTCAATCCTTTCTCTAATTCCTTGTCCCCAGCATTTTTATTCTTCAGTTTTGTACCTGTTTCATCTCCTGCTGTATCTCCTTATGCTCACTTTGCACCTCATTTTGTTTTTCTTTCTTACTCTGCCTTTTAATTATCTCCTAAATCTCTTATATTGGCTCCTCTCTCATGTCATAATAATCTTTCCCCCCTCAGTCTACTTAATGGAATAATTCTGTCTATGAAACAAAAAAGAAAAAGCCAAGAACAATAGCTATAAGGCCAGATGTCTGGACATCAGCATTCACTTGTGCTCTTACTTTTGGTCATACACAAAATGTGCCCAGCTGTTGCACTAAGCCCTTTAAACAATCAACAAATCCCTGCTCTGCCTGCCTGAATATATTAATGCATAGAACTCCATCTGGAATTGCTCCTCTTTTCTCAGGTCCTCTTAAACTACCTTGTACTCCTGGGTCTGATTGGAAAAGGATTTTATAAAGAATATTTTGAGAAAACATTAGCAAATCTTGTCAGTTGGAAATCTCTTCAACTGACATTATGTTTCCCGCTGTGAAAGCAGTGTGTGTTTCTCCTTCATCGTTCTCTGTCCTCTGTTTGTCCCTCCGTTGCTTCATCTCCATTCCTCCACACATCAGTGCTGTGCTGCAAATTGGCTGGAGAATGTGTCTGGTTTGACTATGTTTGAAAGCCCCAGGCTGCTTAGTGATAACACCTGTCCAACCAGTTAGAGAGGGTACAGTTCTAATGGGGACTGTGAAGGGAGGCAGAGGCAGCTCCCTCCATTCAGCATGACACTGAGGGTTAATAGAAGGAAAATATTGATGTTTTATTGAATTACTCCTATAGGTCAGATCATATAACGTGCCCAAGATCTAAACAATGATCCTGTTCTGGAGGAATGTGTGGTTCAGACTGATGAGATAAACCGTTTGCTGGAATATCTCTCTGAGTTCACTAAATTGCTTCCCTTATTTAATTACAAATTAATTGAAAACACTCCTTGCCCAGTGGAACAATACTTAAATTCTGATTTGTTGATAGTATCCTAATCCTGCTTCATATTCTGTAGACTCTCCCACAATTATGTCATCAGTTTTGCACATTTTTAGACTTTGGCAAAACCTTTTATGCAGGACTCATAAATAAAAGAAAAAGCTGCAGCCCTGTGGCACACAAAGCCTCATTAGTCCCAGTCAGGGTGATGCTGACATAAATAAGGAAGTGGCACACTTGCATCTGATGTAAATTTGGTAGCAGAGGTGCTATCAGAGCTCAGAATGGAAAGATGTAGCTCTGTTAGCAGAACAAGGAGATGAGTATTTAGACAGGAAGCAAATTAAATCTTCCTTGCTAATGAAATCTTTCAGGAAGAGGCTGAGTTATGGAATTAGTTGAATTTGAAGCATCTAAAGGGTCACATGCCCTCTGCCTGTTGCATTTCTAATCTTTAACCAGTACAGGCTTACTCACCTTTGGCACTTTTCAGTGCTTAGCACAATCTTTCTCTTGATATTTAAAGGGAAGCAGAAACTGCCTTGAAGGAGACAGCTCCACAGTGTGGTAGAAAAACCTGGCTGTCAAAGAGAAAAATCAGAGTTAACTTTCAGTCGACAGGAAGCAGGTTGCTAATTTTTCAGTCAAGTCATTGGCCTCCCTGTTTGGAATGATAATCTGTGTGCCTACTGTGAAATGCTTTGTAACAATAGAAATCTGAATACAGCATTGATAAGGTACTTATTCAATTCTTAGAAAACATCTGTCAGCCAGCATCACAAAGTATTCTTACTCAGATAACCCAACACTATAAATTCAAACCACTATCCACTTTCCTTTACACAGATAAAAGCTCATTCTTTGCCTTCTATTCTATAGCTGATGCTTTCCCTGTAACACTGATCATATAAACAATTTATGCGGTGTACCAAAAAGGCTGACAGATCTGGGGAATTTTGGACACCACAAAGAAGAAAAGATATTATATGATTGATACGATATGGAGATTCTGGATCTGGATTTGTCAGCCATCCCTAGCTTCAGTGAGGACAGGATCCTGGGAAGAGGGGATGTTTTATGCATATTGGTTCTACCTATTTTGGGTCAAAAAGAGAAAGTTGAAGCTTAATAGGCATGTGGTACAAATCCTAAGGCTGTGGGGACACATTATCTCAGGAAGATGCTCCTTTAGAAGGCAAATAATACTTCCCACTCCCATCTTTATGGAATTTACTTCAAGTATCAGCCCCTCCCTGGTACACAACAGTGATCTGCTTGTGAAGTAATGGAACCATAAATTGTAATGGCACAGTGGCTAAGTCCCCACAAAAGTCACACCCTAATGCAGGTGGAAAGGCTGAGAGTCACTACCATCACACGAATGCCAAACAGCTACAGAAGACTTTTAGTTAGCTCACAGATGGGCATAGTTCAGAGGCTTCTCTGAATTATGCCCATCTGTGTTTTAGATCTGGAAGGATGAGACTGCATGTGCTGAATTTTCCAAATACCTGGGTCTCTTATCGTAGAGGGACTGGAAGGTTTGAAGCTCTGCATTTGGTTGGGCTATTTAGCAAGGGTTCTGGGAAAATAAGATGGTAAATACAGCCTTCTGTATAAGCAAGCAATTCCACTTTTAATCAGCTAGAGCTTATTTCAAGCTGGCACTACCCATCCTAGATACAGCTGGATGTTCTGCTAGGCTCCAGGACCCATCTGGACATCTGAATCTTCATGAGCAAAACAGGTACAGGGTTTCTGCTAGTTCCTGTCTTCCAGTGGGGTGGGGAGACCACCTTCCTCTCTGATGGGCGTGGGGGAGATGGATATGTCCAGTCCCCGTGTGACGGACACTCTCAGT
>VYZP01079225.1:0-16768 GCA_013400635.1 Hypocryptadius cinnamomeus | reverse complement strand
TTTTTTTTTTTTTTTTTTTTTTAAATTCTTCTAGAAAACATTTGATTTTAAAAGAAATTCCATCTTTTATTGTGCTTCAGGTGAACTGTGCTGTGTTGGAGTCTCCTATAGAAAGAGAAATTGTAGAATCACAGAGTCATGAAAAATTCAGAGTTGGAAGGGATCCACAAGGATCACTGAGTTCAAATCCTGGCCCTGTACAGACACCCCAACAATGACATCCTGTCCCTGAGAAAGTTGGTTAAACATTCCTGGAGCTCTGGCAGCCCTGGGGCTGTGCTCATTCCCTGGGGGGCTGTTCCAGAGACCCAGCACCCTCTGGGGGAAGAACCTTTCCATAATATCCAACCTAGACCTGACACAGCCTCTTGCCATTCTCTTGGGGTGCCAGCTGCCATTCTTAGCTCTGGGAACAAGATGAGTGGTTTATTGGAAGAGGTTGTGGCATCTCACCAGCAGGGACAGGCAATGAGCTGGTCTCCAACCAACCAGTAAGGCTGGAGAAAAATCTGGTGAATCCACAATGGTTTGGGTTGGAAGTGATCCTGAAGTCCATNGCTTGTGCTGGAGGATGTGACAAAGCCACAGCTCAGATCCACGGCAGCTGGAGCTGAACAAAGTTTTTCCAAGCTATTTGATTCTCCCAAGAACCTGCCCCCAAAGATCTTCAGAACAGGGAAGAGACAACCCAAACCACCCAGCTTGCAGCTGGAAGTGGAGAAGGGAGTTCAGCACCTTGTAAAACATGATGGGCTCCCCCCAGCCACAGCACAGAATTAACACCCTTCAAAAAAAAATCCCAAAATGATGATGCTTTTAAGAAAAGGGAAAAATCAGAGCTGTTGGGGACCATTCTGCTTGGGGAAAAGGGGACAAAGCACAGGGCAGGCAGACGGAGGGAAAACACTCCTGTGCACTGCAGATGGCCAGTGCCACTTCTCAGTCCATTTCTCCAGCTGTCAATCTTCAGCTTCTACAGGAAAATGGAGTTTTCCACAAAATGCCAGAGTTTCTCAGTCAAATAATAGTCCTCTCCCTGAAACATCACTAAAATTATTTTACAGCAGCTGGAGAGGTCATCTGCTCCCCACCAAGGTCACAGAGGGAGATTTCCACACTCTCCCAGGCTCCTGTGGTGTGATGAGTGTGAGGAGTGTGCTTCAGTCCCTGTACCTGGTGTCTGGCTGGACCCCAGAACCTTTCAGTGCAGGGGTTTCCAAACTCAGAGCCCACAACCACGTCCATGCACACCCAGCCCATCTCCTGCCTCTGTCCACTGAATCTCTGGACAATTCCCAACCATGGGATAGAGGAGCTCTGCACTGCAGAGGCTGGAAGGGCTCCCAGGCTCACATCACCTGCTTTGAACATTCTCTGTGCAGACAGAAGTGCAAAGTCTAGGAGGGCAAGTTACAAAATAAATGGGGTGATCTCATGTCTTCATGAGAAATGGAATGTTCATCTTGTCATTGCACCAGCACAGGTACTGGAATCACCTGTGTCAGAGCTGCAGGAGGATTTTCATGGGACAAGCCAAACCCCCGCTCCCAATCACTCTGCTCCCTATCCTTGTCTTCAGGGGAGGCCACTGAGATGCTCCAAGGGCTGGAGCCCCTCTGCTCTGCAGCCAGGCTGGGAGAGCTGGGGGTGTTCACCAGGAGAAGAGAAGGCTCCAGGGAGACCTCTCAGTGCCTGAAGGGGCTCCAGGAGAGATGGAGAGGGACTTGGGACAAGGGATGGAGGGACAGGACAAGAGGAATACGTTTAGACTGGCTATTTGGAAGAAATTCTTAGTTGTAAGGGTGGTGAGGCTCTGGCATGGGGTGCCCAGAGAAGCTGTGGCTACCCCATCCTGGAAGTGTCCCAGGCCAGGTTGGATGGCGCTTGGAGCAGCCTGGGATAGTTGAAGGTGTGTCTGCCCATGGCAGGAGGATTGGAACAAGATGAGGTTTAAGATCCCTTTCAACCTAAACCATTCCACAGTTCCATGACTCTATGATTCCTCATTGTGAGAGTCCTTTGAGCACAGGATGAGAGATCTCCTCCCACCTGCACCAGAGAGCCACATTTGCACCCCAGCTGCCCCGTGCCCTCCCTGCTGGTCCTTCCAAACTGGGGTGTGCTCCGTGGAGGAGGGGGTTTGGCTGTATGAAATCCTGTGGGGGCCTGGTGGGGGAGTTGTGTGCCTGAGCTGGATTTTGGAAAAGGGAAAAAAAAATTGCAGAGAGAGGTGAGCCACACACAGCGAGACAGCTGCAGTGGTGCACGCACGTCAATAGCGCCGCTTTCGCAGAAAATGAGGTTTTGATTCCTTTTCAATTTTGTTAAAAAATGACAAATAAATGTCTTAATATTAATAAAGAAAAAAATAGACCCTCCGTCGGTGTGAATATATAATGTGATTTGACATACAGAATGGAATTAAATTAGCAAAATACAATGGGCTGGAAAGAAGAGCTGCTTTCCCTTAGAAGATTGGCATCAGTGTGGAACCAAAGCCTGGCATTTCACGCTGGCATGCAGCTACTGCTCCTCACAAATCTCAGCTGGCTGGGTGAAGCAGCCAGATCCTCAGGTGGTGGAATTTGGCACAATCCCCCCCAACACCAGTGTGGTGATGCCAGACCCTGCCAGCTGAGGATCCGGGGAGGAACACTCATCATGCACATTTCCCATGGGATGTGTGTGAGGGGACAGCGCTGTCCTGCTTGTCCTCGTGTCTCATGTGGAGAGGGATATTAGGAGCTTCAGGGGCTGGGATCTCTGTGTGCAGAAGGGCTGTGAGCTCAGATGGCCTTGAGAAGCGGCACTTCCTTGTTGTGACTGGAGGACATCAGGGATGGAGAACAGACCTCAAGGCTTAATACAAAGGAACACCAAGAGAAAACAAGACTTTTTTCTCTTGTCTGGAAGGTCACCCAAAGCAGGGGACAGACTAGAGAGCTCCAAAGACCCTGTGAGCATTTTGATGGTGAAGGCTGGCATTACACTGTCCTGGGCAGTTTTGCATGGGTACACCATGGCTGAGCTGCTGCTCTGGGGAAGGGTTTAACACACATATTTGCAGGTGGCAGTTCCTTGCTGCTCTCAGAGCCTACCTCCCTCATTTTGCTCATTTCCAGAAAGTTCAATTTAAATGTCAAATTTAAATGTCAAAGTGCTGAAAACTTGTGAATCAAAAAAACACATGAAGGGATTAGAGAAAGCACCTAATGTTCCTTCCTTCTAAAACTCCAACCCTCTGGAATTTAGTCAGGCACTGGCACTGGCTGCCCATGGCAATGGTGGAATCACCATCCCTTGAGGTGTTCAAAAACTGTAGATGTGGCACTTGGGGACAGTTGTGGCCTTGGCAGTGCTCGGGGAACAGTTGGACTCGATGATCTCAGAGAGGTTTTCCAACCTCGATGATTCTGTGTTTCTACCTCTGCTCCCACATGTACCCTTGAATGCTGACGATGCTTCCCAGACATCCCAGCCCCAGGGATCTGCCAGGCTCTGGCACTGCTGGTTCCCACCATCCCACCCAGCAACTCACTCTGATTCCTGAGTATCCATTTCCTACCAGCTCCCAGGCACGTTGCATTGTTGCATTGTGTAATAACGTATTGATTAGCCAATCACTCCAAATTTTAGTACTGTGCCTACAAGATAATTAAATTATCTGCCTTTGTTTAAATTGTAATTTTATTTACTCTTGATTCTACTCTATAAAATTCACAGGCTTACGGTGTGTTACGTGTCTTATTAACGCTTAACTCCAGCACTAATTTTCAATACTCCATCACCACAAGTATTAAGTAATCGCTACTGTTTATTCTTTGTGATTGCAGCACTCGGATCCGCGTGCGGCATCGCAAGTACCTGGCGGGAGCTGAGCGGGCCCGGCCCTCCAGGTGGATCCAGGCGGCCCTCAGAGTTCATGGAATGTGATTTCCCACTCTGTCCTCCTTCTCTCAGGTAAGGAAAGATCCTATTGTCACGCACGTGCCGGGAGAAGCGGAACCAAAGCTCCCAATTTATGCAGCCTGCTCCCTGGATTTTGTTAGGGATAGAATGTTGGGGGTGCAGAGCTCTGTCTGTCTCTAGGGCTGGGAATCATCGAGTTCCTACAGGCACACACCCAGAGCAGGGGAAATCCATCCTCTCCCACTGCTGCAGGCCAGGGGCAGCTCGGGTGCACAGAGAGAAGGTGACTGCAGGGAGGTGCACGGGTGGAGACATCAAAGATGATTCCAGGTGCATTCCTGGCTCTGAAAGCCACCAGAGCTCTCAGCAGCAGCGGTTCCTGCAAAAGGGAGGATCAAGCCATGGGAAAGTGCTGCTGCCAGGCCTTCCCACCCGTTTTCTGGAGAAGGTGTAGGAAGAAATGGTATTCCAGACATTCTGCTGGCCCTGGGGCGAGTGCAGGAATGATCCAGCTGCCTCTGGGATGAACGCAGAAGAGATTTTAGTGGGTTTAGATTGGTGTGACATGAATTATTTTTCATAATTAACGAGACTGTTGATTTTACATGGTAGGTGTTCAGGTACTCTGGTGATCCGTGGCTGTTAAACACCCAAAGGTAATTCTAAATGCTGTTGATCTATGTCTGTTCTCAAGGGATGACTAATCTACATTTCTCTTCTCCCTCTACAATTAATCCCTGGATAATCTTATCTGCAAACACAAATTTGGTACCTGGAGGCAGATGAGTCACAGAACTGCAGCGGAGGTTCCGTTCAGTGACGGAAGATCTCTGGCACAGAGGGAGCCGTGGGTGCTTCCCACCTGGCCCCAGCTGCCACCCTGCCCCTCCTCGGGGATGCCTCACCGTCAGACCAAGCCCATCCCAGCTGCTCCAGAGCTCTTCAGACTGTCCCCTAAACCACAATGTCACCTCAGCCTCGGGATCCTGCTCCTCTCCCCACAAAGCCTTCCTGCACCATCCTCCCCCTCCCAAGGGCTCAAGGCTCCCCTGAGCCTTCCTCCCTGGTACCACAGTCCTTTCCTCTGACCTTTGCAATGCAAACTCTCCCTGCTCGTGTCCTGCCTGAATTCCAGCTCAAAAATCACCCTCATTGTGCTCTGCCTTCCCTGTGACACAGCCACTCCAGCCACTCCTCCCATCCTTTTTGCCAGCTGATTCCACCTTCCCACCCCACTCCTGTCACACCCTTGGTGCTTTCTTCCACCCCTCCCAGCCCCTGTGACTCTCAGCAGGGGCTCCCCAGCTCTTCCTTTTGCCTCAACACCTCCAAAACCCTCTGGCTGTCTGGGACTGTGTCCCCACATCACCTCTGTTTCCCTGAGTGCCTGATCCCCTCTCCAAGGCTGGGCCAGGGGCCTGGATCAGCCCCACATTCCGTGGGATGCTGGACAAGGGAGGTGCTGCACTGCATGAGCCATAATGATAATACAAAAAGTAAATAATTACAAGGATTGCTAATGCATCAGCTGCCAAGGAGTGAAAAATGAGCTTGTTCCAAGGGTAGCAATGGCACTGTGAATTCCAGGAAAGGGGACATGGATACCTCCCAGTGGGAGCTGCTGGGCTGGAAGCGTGGACAGCCTCCCACCTGATCTCTGGAGCACAGCCACATTCCCAGAGGGTCTCACTGTGTCACCCTGGCAGGTTTCACAGGGAACACAGCAGTGCTTCCCTGTGCCTTGGAGACTGTAATTGAGTCCTTAGGATAGAGCCAAGTAGTTTGGTCGCACTTTAAAATAAGTGTCAGTGGTTCATGCCTAATTACTCCTGAATTAGCTAGGTGATTCATCAGGTCTGATTATGAATGCATAATGAATTTACCAAATCCACATGTATTAGTGAGATATTAATTCCATACGAAATCCCACAATTCATTCATGTGCCATTTGTTTTCATTCCCTTCTTTTAATAAGCTAATTAGTTCAAATTATTTGTACTTCACTAAAGGCTTGAAACACATATAAGGAATGATTAGCTTAAAACTCAGTAAATGGACAAGTATGGAGCTCACATTAATTGTGACGGGATGTTCATAAAGAATTATTATCTCTCAGCCATCTCTGTTTGCAGCAATAATAATAATGTCTAATCGTGACAAGTGGATAAAACATGTGAAGCCCCGAACTAATGCAGCTGTACATGAATTTCTAAAATGAATATCTCCAGGCTCGGCGCTTGCCTTTGAAGTCGAGCTCAGCAGAAAGTTTTGTCTCTCTCTCTGACAGAAAACAAGACCACAGCTTTGGGGTGGATCCACCCTTTTCCTTTGCCGAGTCTCCCTTCCTTCCTCAGCATGCAAAGAGGGAAGAGAAAGGGATGTGGAATTAACCCCCCCATGCCCACACCATTCAGCTGTTCCCCTGCTGGGGCAGGGTTGTGGCATTCCAGGTATGCCCACCTCACAGCAATGCAGGGGATCTGGGGTTTGCTTGCACCTAGACTTCCCTGCTCCCCACAGCAAATGCCCCAGACCCCCAGAACTCTCCAGGATTTGAGTGAAGGAGGAGGAGAAGAACACCTGCATTTTTTCTATGTGCAGGAGGAATAGAGACAGAACAACAATGCCAGAGGCAGGTGCAAACATCCCCCTTTGGAGCAGTGCTGGGATGAGGAGGTTTTTTAGATAGAAGAGGGGGCAAAAAAGAGTGGATTTGTCTCTTTAAAGCAAATATTCTTTCCCAGTGTCAAAATTCTCTCTCAAGCACTGTTGCCTCTTTCTTCTGTTTTTATTTTCCTTCTCCCATTTACTTCTGTTCAAAGAGGGGGAAAAGTGTCCTGCTGGCTCCTGCTCTCCAAAGTGGGTCATGCCAAGGCTTCCAAAGGAGCCCTGCCAAGGAGCTAAGTGCCTCCCTTCACTGGAGAATCGGGGTCTGGAAAGGGCTTTGTTTGTTTTCCTGCAAACTTTGACTGGCTGAGAAATGCCACCCTTCCACCCCCCCAACACCACCCTGCCCCTCTGCATTCCCTCCCCTTCTTTCCCAAGCCAGACATTCCTGGCCCCTTCCTTCCTCCTCTCCTTGCTGCTTTCTCCCCTTGGCTTTTAGCAAGGAGCTGAAGATCACCAAATTTTTTAGGTTGGCAAAAATCTCTGAGATCATTGAGTGCAACCATTAGTGCAGCTGGATGCAAAGGATCCTAAAGGAGTTGCAAAGGATCATATCCAAGCCTGGAGCTCAGGATCACCCTCAGGAAGGATGCTGGCAGGGATATACACAGCTTTGTGCACTCAGGGGATGTGATATTTGGGAGTCTGTGTAAATGTCCACAGGGAATTTTGTGTGTCTGAGACAACACACAAGCTCCTTTACATTAAAACTGCATCACTGACATCCACCAGTAGCCAACACCCTCCCCCCAGTGAAAGCACATCCTCTCCCTGTGCCATCTCTTCCACCAAACCCAAAGGCACAGCAGCAAAAGATAAGCTCCTGCTGAGGGCCCACTCGGTCTTTTGGGGAGAATAACTATTTTTATGGTATCTCTGATATGATATCTCATAAAGGGGGTGGTCTCGCCCCTTTGCTTTTGGAAATTGCGAGGAACACATGGCTCCTGTCCTGCTTCCCTTCAACATTATTCCCTTCAGTATTACATATTTTACAGCCAAATGTACATATTTTATCACTCACACACTCAAACTTAAATCCAGAGAAGGGTGGAAGAGAAGGGTGCTGGGGAGGTGGGAAATGCAAATAATTGATGGATTGACTTTCCAGGGGTTTGTTCTGGAGCCCTGGAGGTGAATCTCCCTTTGCCTCTCAGGTACAACACCATCAACCTCCTCTTAAACCTCATCCTCTGCACACACAGCACAAGTAGGGATTGATTAAAGATGCCCAGTGCTGTCACCAAAGAGCTCTCCTGTCCCCCACACCCCAAATAAGTGCCTGGCAGTGTGGGATCAGGCATGAAAGTTTCCCGTAGGACCCTGTCCTGTGTGGCATAGAGGAGGCAGTGAGAACAGACATGTCCCACACACATGAGGGATGTAGCAGCTCCTGGGCCAAAGTGGATCCTGTGCTTACTATTTTGTGGAACCAGAATTACTATCAAATCACAAAAGAAAGGGCTTTGGGGCCTATTTCCAACCCAGGAACTCCGTTACTCTCGCTTCTTCCTTAGATTCCCCCAATACAGGACAGCAGAACAAGACTCCAGAGACAGCAAGAAAGTTTTGGGGAGCCCTGACTTCTCAAACCCTGGAGGTCATTGCACCCAAACCAGCAGGTGAACCCTGTTACAAACTGGGTTAAACACAGTGAAACACATGCAGATATAAGCACAGATCCACAGCCTGTGTCCTATAAACATCAGGCACTGGCAGCAAGAGCAGCATTCAGACCCTGACCTGCTCTCCAGGACAGAGAGTTAGCAAGGAGAGAGCTCTCAGGGAAGGGGACCATGGAATTTCAGGTGATGATGGGGAGACTTTGGGCAGAGAGGGGCAAAGCATCCCGTGGCAGGGCCCAGCACATCCAACCAAGTGGGTAAACCTGCAGGATCTGTGCTCCAAGATATTCTGCAAGTGCCACTTTGGGTGCAGGTGTGTGAGCCAGGGCAGGAGGTGGGCATGGCCAGGGCTGGGGACACTCAGCAGAGCCCCAGGCCAGCCTGCAGCAGAATCCAAGGGTGGCCTCATTTCCTCACTGAGTTTTCCATGCCTGACTCGGTTGTTTGGGGTGACCCCAACCAGCTCCTGCAGCCCTGGGAAGCTGCTCCTCACTGAGGTGCTCTTTCCAAGCACCTGGAACTTCCCACTGTGCCTGTTCCCCCGCAGCCCCGTGTGCCTTACGTGAGGAGACACCAGTTTGGAAGTGTTTTCTCAGGGCCTTTTCCCCTCTTCTGAAGGAGCAATAAAAACCTGAGCAGCCAGGAAGGATTAAGGGATTTGAGGAGTGCTCCCTGAGGCAAACCCACAATGACACAAACTCTTATCACCAAGTACAGGTCCTACCACCTCGCCCCAAATTGTCCCCATGGCAGTGCCAACAAGTGTTTGTGCAGTGAACCCACAGCTCTGGGTGGGGAAAACTGCAAGAGAACAGTGAGATAAGATAATCTAACCTGTCGTAGAATCCCAGAATGATTTGTGTTGGAAGGAACCTCAAAGCTCCTCTCATCCCACCCCCTGCCATGTTCAGGGACACCTCCCACTGTCCCAGGCTGCTCCAAGCTCTGTCCAGCCTGGCCTTGGACACTCCCAGGCTGGGGCAGCCACAGCTGCTCTGGGAACCCTGCATCTTCTCTTACCTATTCCAACAAAACCAATATATGGAGCAAAAAGCAGCAGTGCTGTCTGATTCCTCAATTTGGGGCTGATTTAACTCCCTGAAACCCCCGGCATAGAATGCATCCAGCACTGATGTATATAAAATATTCCAAGCAAATCAAATATACAATAGGTTAGGAGGAATAAAAGCAATCAGCCAGTCTGCTGCTAATGAATTCAATAGCAGCAAAGCCCATTTCCTTCTGTTGGTTTTCTATAAACAATTTACAGAATAAATGTATTTTTGAGGTGTACAAATTGGTCGGTATTAAGATGCTTGATAAACAGTTTCTGGGGAAAGACAGGCTGTGAAAGCCTTCAAGTACTTCCTGAAATGCTAATTTATTTGCTCGCACCCTCACTTTTAACGGAGATGAAGAGTTTTGTGCCGGGAGTGAGTTAAAATCCTGCGGAAGAGAATTATGGCGGAGCTGGAATGAAACCCAAAGGACTGTGTATAATTAGATGGAGACACACAGTGCCAGCTGGTTCAACAGCACCTCGGATTTGCAACATATCCATGTTTTATTATGCGTAAGAGAAGACATCAATAATAAACCAGTGGGATATCCAGGTGAGAAGTTTTTCCAGCACAACCTGGCAAAGTTGCAGTGATTTTGTTGCAGTTTTCCCCAGATATGAATGGTGAAACATCCCAGTTCATCATTTTAACCCCAAAATCCCATTGAAACTATACAATATGCTGTTACAACTTCAAAAATCCCCTAAATTGTGTTTTTGGCTCTTTGGTGCCTGTCACCCTTGCAGGGCTGACTGGGGTAAAATGTCTTTGACTGGTGGGTTTGTGCCTCAGCACGGCAGCCCATGAGCCATGGATGTGCAGGATGATCCCAGCACTGACAGCACATCCAGTGTAGAATAGAAATTCTCTGGCTGAAGAGTTCTGGAGAAAGAGTGAGTGGTGAAATCCAGCTCCTAGTCAACAGGATTTTACCCTGCAATTTCTGAGAGGCAAGAAAAATTACCCATCATATAGGCTCAGTCTGATGTTCTTCCTGTCCCTCAGAGAGGTTTTGAGAATTCTATAAAGCAGAAAGCAGTGAGGAAAGCAGCACAGGAAGATAATGAAATTCTAATATCAGAGCCATCGTGGTGGGAAGAGCAAAGAATGCTGCTTAATGCAAGAAACATGCGCTGAGCTGGCAGAATTCCAGCTGCCACCATCTCCTGGGGTGGCTGGTGGGGCAGGGAATGAGCTACTGGCACCAGTAGCATTTACCAGGGCATGGAGAAGGAGGGCACCGAGGCACCTTTGGCAACCTTTAATTCCTAAATCCATCAGTTCTTGAAAATAAGAGAGAGACTCCTCATGTTTTGATAACTCCACAAGAGCCTGTAGACATTATGCAAATGCTCAGGGAGCGCTGTGAAGAATAAGGCCAGGACACCGAAGGCAGGGAGTTTATAATTGCTTTTTAATATATTTTCTAAATTCATTGTGCATGCGCTATCTGTCCCAGGGGCTGAGCTGGCAGAGGGGACAGTGTCAGGTGGAATAAATAGGATCTCATAACTTTAGTCATTCTGTATTAAATAGCGTTGAGTAGCACAATAAACAGAGGGACTGGGAAGCACATGCAATAACGAAATAATTCAAGCACTGTGCATGCAAATCCTTCTCTCTCAGATCACCCTCATTAATCACCTTGTGCTCATTTATACACTTAAAGAAGCCATAAACAAAGGCAGAGATGGTTCCTCTCATTATTAGTTTTTTTATTGAGTTAACTTCCAGAATATTTTATAATAATAGTCATGGCTGGTGATGGAGTTGCCTGCTCTAACCAGCTCATAAAGTTCCCCCTGCTCCTCCTGTCTTGGTGTGATATAGGTGGTTATACAGAGATTATGAAGCTTATTGAGTCAAAAGAGGGAGATGTGATGGCAGCTCCATCATTTCTCCTGCCTTTGGCTTATTCCAGGCTCCAGAAGGCACCAGGGGTTCAGCACTTTGCTATGGAGACACAGATCCTGGGGGGAAGGGAGGAGGGAGATGGATGAAACCCCAAATCCAAATCAAAACAAGTTGTTCAATTGTGACAATTCCCTGCAACCTCTGTGTGTCTCCAGCCTCCCTGGAAAATTAGGTGGAAAATAAGAAAGAAAACAAAACCCATTTTTCTCTGGGCTGAAAGAACCTGGGGCTGGCCCAGGACCAGAGAGCTGCTGGGAGTGGGTGGTGATGCTCCCAGTGGTAGTTTTTGGTCCTGATGAACATTATTCTGCAGCCTACATCATTAGAGAATTTTTGGTTTCTGGTGACACTCTGCTTGTGTCCAACAATACTCCACACTCTCCTCCCCCCTCAAAGAGGTCATGGCTTCTTTCTTAATTACTGACTGCTGCTGTTCTCTGCACAGAGCCAGGCAAAACCAGCCTGAAGTTTAGTTAAAGAATAAGGAGAGGCTGCAGGAGATGCTCTGTCCTTTTGGGATATCAGCAGAAATAAGGGGATGGGGAAACAAGTGCATCCTGATCACCTTCAGAACACTCCACTCCCCTTGCACCCACCTCTACCCCCCTGGCACAGCTCCCCTCTTCAGAGTCCCTAAATCCTGGCCAATATATCCTGAGTGCCTCATGCATAACTCTGTCGAGTAAGAAGATTAAGTGATGTTAACTTAAGTCTAATATGAGGCTGGGTAATAAATTTCCCTGGGAGCGGCGGGAAGTGGGCGCCGTGGCGGAGCGTCAGGTGCCTGGCAGCACTAACACACATCTTAGGGAACTTATCATCTAATTAGAAGGGATAAAGCTGATTTTTCCAGTGTGGTTACATGTGGTAATGAAGCATGCAGAAAGCCATGCAAGATAGATGGCCACTCTCACTGCTGAAGCTGAAAACTTGCTTAACTTAACAGTCTGTTTATTACATTTGCTCCTGAGCATCCCTGCTTAATAATGCCAGCTCATTCTGTGCCCTGCAATTAAAACCACTCTGTGTGTTTGGAGGGCTTGGGAGTGGGATTTAACACCCTGGGAATAAGCAGGGGTTAAAGGTTGGCGTCTTCCCTTCCTAAAAATGCTTCTTGGGAAATCAGGTATGTCCATGGCTGGGTTTGTCCACCTTACAGAGGTGAAGGGAGTTTGGTGCTACTGCCCTGGAAGTGTTCAAAAGCCAAGTGGGTGTGGCACTTGGAGACAAGGAAGTGCTGGGTTAATGGTTGGACTCGATGATCTCAGAGGGCTTTTCCAAAAAAAATCATGATCCCATAATTCCACAATTCTTTATCACCAGTTCCCAGGGCATCCAGGGCACTGCATCCCCTTCCAGTGACTGATCCAGTGGGACAGCAGGCATCCTGCTGCTGTCCACCCCAAAATGGGAAATTGCACTGCCAGCTCGGGGAGAAAATTCTGCCAAAAACCAGTTTGAATGCAAATTTTGCATCCAGCCCTGTTTATCCACTCTTAATCCATTTGTCACAACAATCGTCAGAAAACTTCTCTCTCCAGCGCCTCCAGAGCCGAGAGCGAGGGATGAAAAGTAAACTCATGCAAGGACAGGGGTTTAAGCATCCCATTAAGATTAACTTATCTGCAGTAATTGACTTAACTAGGGGATTTTTAATGCTTTTCAAGGTTTTTTGGAAGACGGTTTTGCAGCAGCCAGCAGTAAAGATGCTCCTAAAAAAAAATAAGTATCTAGCACAAGAAGTCCACAGCTAAGACTTTCTAAGGCAGTGATTCCAGGGGATTTAATAAGAATGTAATTTGTATAATTAACCATTCATCACTGTCAATTTCATTAAATGAATGCCAGAAATATTACCTTCACCAGCACGACCTAACAGGATTGGAATATATTATGTGAGAAATGAACGCTTAGTGGGGTTTTTTCCTCTCTCTCCCTTTCCGTGCCTGGGCTCTGGCTGTCAGGAGGAGCTGTGAAATAATTTAAAACAGTAGTAAATGAAAACGACTAAGGAAAATGTGTGGATTTGGGTAACCAACCCTCATCATTATGTATGAAAGTTCAAGTCAAAATGTTTTCCCTTGTTCAAAGAGGAACGGAGTGGAGGAGCTCCTGTCGGAAGGCTGTGGTGCTGGGAGCCATCTGCTGAGGTCCTCAAGGATCTCCTGCAGGGTGGAGGCAGCCAAGAAGGGGCTTGTGAGGGGAAAAAGGCCATCCAAAACATCTAATTTTGGTTCTTTCTGTTTTGGGGTAGAGGGATGAGTGACAAGGGGGTTGGAGAGGCAACACATCGAGAATTTCATGTGCATTTCCCACTCCTCTGTTGGGTACAGAGAAACCCCCAGACCCTTTATCTCCAAACTCCCACCATTTCTCACAAGAAAATAAAGGAGGATTTCTTGGGCAGGGTTCCTAAAATTCCTGTTGATCAGCCATTAGAGGGCAACATCACACAAATTCATCATGACAGCACAAAAGCCCATCCAAAACGTACCAGAAGAGGCTGAGGGGAAGAGAACACCCAGGGAAAACCATTTCCATTGGAGGCATGTAGGGAAGAGTTGAGATTTTACCTTTAGACATGTTTAATAATCTCTTCAGATGTGAGAAATGAGGAGGAACCGAGAAAGGAAAGTTGGTTTTTGTGCTTTTTTCTCCTTTCCTGTGGGTTTCTGTGCCTCTGCCTCGTTTGAAATGCAAACGAAGATTTTATGAAAATGTTCATTTCACAGGTCGTGGTGGCTGCGATCACAGGGAAGAGGAAGGAAGTGGTGGAGGAGCAGCTAGATAGACAGATGGGATGCTGGATAGATGAAAGGATGTTTGTAGACCAAGAAACCAAACGTTTCTAGATGCTTTTTTGGGATAAATTCCCCACCAGGGCACAGAGGAGACTTCAGCTTCGTTAGAATTAAGAGCGAGTAATGAAAATAAATACCAGTGATATTTAAAGAAGGCAAAACATCAACACATCAACAGTATCACCCTCCAACGGCGGTGGAGAACAGCAGATGGAAAAATCGATTCTCACTCTCTGAGCCTCACAGAAATTTCTGCCTTTCTCATGAAAACAGAAAACTGCCCTTTTTTTGCTTGTTTCAAATTAGATGCAAAGGTGGGTTGGTGCAGAAGCTGAGTCTGGCTCCTGTGTCCTTCCCTACAGAGCTCCCCAGGAGCCAATTGTCCTCTCTCTGTCCCTGACGTGTCCTGAGAGAGTTCACGGCTATTTTTCATATATTCCTCCATTTTTTCTCATTTACAATGACTGTGCGTTGCTGCTCTCTGGCTTAAAAATCTGGAACAAATCAGCATTTCAAGTCAAAATGTCAATTCAAAATAAATGTTTTCATTTAATTTCCTGTTAAAATGTCATTGCTGCCAGGTTATTTTGGGTTGGGAAAGAAAGAGAAGGCTTTGGAAAACATGGACTCTAAATTAAAAAAAAAACCAAAATCAGTGCAGGTAAGGGGCCTGTTTCCTGTTGCAGTTCTATCTGTGAGACAAACTGCCCATCCCAAACTCTTTTGGACTTCCAAGGGTAAGAGCAAAATCTTCCTGACAAAAGATATCCTGAGATTCAGGGTTTTCTGCTTGGAATTTCATTCTGAGGAATTTCCAGCAGGATTTTCTTTACCTGCTAGTTGGGATGGAGCCAATGGGACCCGTCCACTCTTGGTTCAGGGCAGAGCCCTTCCTTGTGGGAACAAGAGGGATTGGAATTAAATGATCTTCCAGGTCCCTTCCAAGCCAAACTATTCTATGATTCCGTGAACCAATTTCACCTTGTCCCACCTGAAAGCAGCAGTTTGGACTTTATGGTTTCACCATGACAAGGATCCACGTGCGTTTCCAAGACAATGATTATTTTTAATGTCCTATCTCCATTTTAAATCCAGGAGGGAAAGCACAGCCAAGCAGAGTTGATCATGTCAGATCAAGCACCACGGAGAGAGGGAAGAAAGGATGAAAGGTTTCTGAGCTCTGTCCATTTGTGTGTGTTCCCAGCTCCCCACGCCTCTCCACTACCACCCCTGGCACAGCACAAACCTCGGGATTTAAGTGGTGACAGCAGCCCAGGAGCACCCACAGCGTCAGCAGGGTCCCCCCAGCCCCATCCCACATCACCAGCTACCGCCCCAGGCAGGAATTAACACCCAAATGATGGAAAGTTGGGGCTGACCCATCATCTGTGGAAGAGATCAGCCCTGCCAGCCCCAGCAGGGAGAGAGGCGAGGCTGGGTTTGGGAAGGACCTGACATTGCTCAGGCACTGAGCATCCTTCCCGAGAAAACACGAGTGGAAGGATGGAGGAAACTTTGGGGTCCTCCCCCTGCTCAGAGCAGGGAGGGAAGCTGCAATTTCATATTCAGAGGTGAAGGATGGAGCGAGAAATAAATACATAAAGGGACAGGAGAGAAGAATTTATGGCCTGCTAAAGGTGCAGAGCATTTAAATCCGAGAGATAAGTAATTTTATTTATGTTGATGCCAAAGTAAGGAAGATACACGACTTTCTTAAGAATAACTCGCGTCTCCTCGGGCTGGTCAATGCTGAAAGGCATGTAATGATTTTTTTTTTATTATTTTCATTTTTCCTCCCCCTCTTTATACACGAAGATGGATGCTCACTAACGGCATCGTATTGTCAGGGCTGTAAATTAGGGAGCAGGGAGAGATTGTTCCCTATCCATCTCTCTGCCTTGGGGAGTGCTTGGCAAACTTCTTCCAAATTTGGGCAGCAAACTGCACTTTCTCAGAGAAAATCCCTCCTCCCATTTCAAGACTATGCTTAAATTCTCCTTTCCCTACTTCTAATGGGACATGGTGTGAAGTGTATCGACTGCTAAAGATTGGCACCAATCAGGTGGAGTGAAAAAAGTAGGGAAAAAAGAGGATGGAGCAGAACCAGGGGCAAGGGAAGGGAAAAAATACTCAGAAAAAGGAAAACAAAGACTCTCATGGATTTACCTGACTGGGAGCAGCAATGTTGTGGGGATCTTCTTCCTGGTTGGGAGAGTTCGGGGAAATGACAATTGGCAAACCAGTGAGGGTGGAAAGAAAATAGAAGGGAAGAGGAAACAAGCAAAACCAGGGAAATAAGCTGTGGTGGATATGATCAGAGGGTGAACACATCCCTGACTGCCTCTCCAGCCTTGTGGAGCAGCACCACTCATGCATCTAATCACAGTTAAATTGCAGGGAGAAGCTGGAATCCAGCCCTGAAAGAAAGAGGAAAACTCAATGCTCCCTGAGCCGCCGGCAGCACTGGCAGCGGGAGGGGGAAGCCGGGAGGTGAGAGGGCATCGCTGCCAGAGGAGCTCCTGCCAGGGCTCCCACGGCCAGAGGAGCAGCAGGAGAGCCACAAAAGGCCCTTAAATCCCCCTCACAGCCCCTGGAGCCCATCAAGGAGGGCTGCAGGAGCAGCAGGGTTGGTACCTGAGCTGCTCCTTCCCGACACAGCAGTGTGACAGCAGAGGGACACTCGCAGCCTCCAGTGTCCTCCCACATGGCTTGGTGGGAGCCAAGGAGCCAGAGCACACGGTGCCAAAAGCAGCCCCAGCTGAAACCAGGTCCCAGGGGCTGTGTCTCTGCA
>VYZP01079224.1:939-19492 GCA_013400635.1 Hypocryptadius cinnamomeus | reverse complement strand
TGGCAACCATTCATGACTTATTCCTTGTGACAATTTGTGAGATTTCCTTATGTATATGCTCCTTCTTTCAAGTGCTGTCAATTTGAAATGAGTTGTGATATTGTTGTCTATTTTAATGCCTCTCAAGGACCTTGCAGGATATATTACATTGCTCCCGGAATAGATAGTAGATAGCCATTGGACTAAGAGAAAGACATGATAAGGAGGAGAGGAAAAGCAATAACCCTTCATTCTGCGAAGTGTTTTGCAAAACGAAAGCCATAAAGCACCAGCTGAGTGAATGTCAGACATTGACATTCACCAGCTGAGTGAATGTCACAGTCATACAAGGTTGAGAGAAAGGGTTTGCAGTGAAAATGACAAAGCAAGCCAGACAAGACAAATTGTGATTCAGAGTGAATGGCATGAGTTGTACTGAGGACTGCAGTTTGACCCCTTGACAAATACTAGTTTAGAGCAGTAAGGAAACTGAAAAGGCAAGGGGAGTCTCTACTGCATATATCTATGTGAAAAGTAATGTTTTCAGAAATGCCCTCTGTGTATGACATATGTCTGTGTCTAAGTCTAATTTCTGTCATCAAGCATCTCTCAAGGGTTAAATGGCATGTAAAATATCTCAGGCAATTTTGGAAAGGGTCTATCTTCTCTGTGTCTGAATTTGAGGATTCAACATTAGTCTCAGGAAGACAGTAAAATGGACTGTATTCCCAGGAAATTATGCTGTATAATGGACTTCTGTGCCCAAGTATATTTACAGAGACACCGGCCAGAAGCTACTCCTGGACTCCTTTCAGACTTCAGGGGTTTAAAGCATGTGGTACCTAGCAGATCTGGAAACTAAGCACAAAATGAGGAGTTATCTATGAAAGGGTGACATTTCTGCTGTCTTTGCGGCAGAGCAGTTTATGCTGAATTACTTTGATCCTTCAGAAAAAGAAAAACAGGCAAAAAACAGCAACAAAGAACTCACAGAAAATCAATTGGAAGTGAATATTTAAAATCTCCAAAATATTTCCATCTGGAATTTCACATGGAGACACAGATCAATGCTCTAGTCACAAAGTTGTAGAAGGGAAGCCACTCACTTCATGCCCACAGGAGGTGACCCAGATCCCTTCTCTCTGATTTGCAAACAATACTGGATTTTCAAGATTAAGCTGCAGTCTGTCTCACAGTGTACTGGATTCCCTAATGGCAGTAAGACAGAAGTCCATCTCTAAAGACAGGCTCTCAAGACACCAATGCATGGTACAGTCATTCTTTTTTCTCTTGCCTAGTGGAATAAACAACAACATAAAAACAGCCTTATATCAGTCACCCTTATATAAATAGACGCTTCTTTTTCAATATGGATTTTTAGTGGCTATAGTGGAATAGGGGCACAGGCATTCTTTCCTGAAACTGAGGTTGGCTTCTAGATGAGTGAGACCCTCTATGTGAATTGTACTCAAAAGGCTCAGAGAGACAATCAAGTCTGGGAAATTTCCATAGAGGTGCTACTGAAAATTCAGGACAGCAAGCCAATTAAGTGTGTGTGTCTAGTTAAACTGTTCCAACATGCTGACCTGTCCCGTGGGCAAACATCTCAGAAGGATGTGACTCCTTTCTGAGGCTTTCTATGTGTCGTGATTTAATCACAGGCAGTAACCAAGCCTCACACAGATGTGCACACTCTCTGCCCACACCCCCAGAAGGATCAGGGAGAGAATTGGAAGGGTAAATGTGAGAAAACTCATGGGTTGAGATAAAGATACTTTAATAGGGAAAGCAAAAGCCACACACACAAGGAAAGCAAAACGAGGTATTAATTCTCTGCTTTCCTTGGGCATGCAGGTGTTCAGCCACCTCCAGGAGAGCAGGCCCCATCACGTGTCATGGTGACTTGGAAGACGACACACCATTACTCCAAGCATAAGCCCCTTTTTCCCTCTTCCCCTACTCATGATGTCATCTGTCTGGACTATCCCTTTGATCAGTTTGGGTCACCTGTCCCCAACTTGCCGGTGTGGCAGCACATAAAGCAGAACACGCCTTTCCTCTGTGTAAGCCCTGCTCAGTGACAATAAAAACTTCACTATACTATCAGCACAAATCCAAAACACAGCTCCATACTAGCCATCATGAAGAAAATTAACTCTACCCCAGCCAAAACCAACACAACATGGATGATAGGAAGCTACACAACACCATTATGGGTTATTACAATCTAGAAAAGCCTTAGCTTTCTGAAATATTGAAAGACGAGGGGGAAATTACGCATTTTTCAAACTGTTTTGCATGACTGGCAATAGTGACCACACACATGATCTTGGTTAGCAGTCCACTGACCATCCAAATTTCCTTTGTGGACCCAAAGTAAGCTTTACAACCCCTCTGCCATGTTAAAAAACATATAAAAATCCAGCGAGTCCATGAAGCATTCCTTTAAGATAATGACTAACAAAGATTTGCTAAGTTAGATTTTTAAGTGTAATGTGACAAACTAAGACCTACCAGATGGGAACTGTTTCTCCTATCTTCTCCTGCTATTGAGAGTTCATGAGAATCAGACATGGTTTGACAGAGAGGTTGGTGTATCTAGTGGCAGGGGCTGAGCATGATCTAAGTACCTGACCTCTAGAGCATTCTGTATGTGGACTTGGTCTCTCAGTGCTTCCACTTAAATGTCTCAGTTTCTGATTTTGGTATGTACCTTACAGCAGTGCAGTTATCTTCCTGCCCATTGGATACCTGCAATTTATCAGAGCTCAGCCCATAGCTCAGCTAGGATAAGTTCACTGAGAGAATGACTGGTTTTTTCAGTGGCATACACATAAATTCCAGAAGCAGATTCTCTGAATCAAATTATGTTTGCACACACCCAGATACTAGCCTGTTAAAAAAAATCAGGAGCACATAGGCAAGAGTACCTATAGTTCAGCTAAACACCGTATCAGTTAGTATTTATTCTTTGTACTCGGGATTCTTCCCTTTGCCCCAGACAGACTCCCTGAACCATCATGTAGAAGAACATCATTAGCCAACATCTAGTCTTACTGCTGAGATTCTTTAGACATGAAACTCCCATGTCAGTAGCCAAGGCAAAGGAATGTGAAGGCATGAATGTGCAACAATACTATGCATGCTGTTTTCACTCATTTTATGTGACAACAGATATGATTAATTATGACCTTCTGATCTGAGAAAGCTGTCAGAAGGGGAGTAGTTAAGCTCAAGAAGCAGCTATTACCACTCTAGTCAAAAGTTATTGTCTTTTGCTCCTAGGCTGGCTTATCACTGCCACCTTTACTCCTCCTTCCCTAAGCTGCTGCCAGTGCTTGCTCATCAGTGCTGGAACCTAGGTCTAACAACACTTTCTGTGAAGTGCCTCACAGAAATTGCTGAACCTTGTCTACACTGAGACCCCAGTGCTCAGAGGTGTGCTTTAACCAGCTGTTCAACCAAACTAGGTCATACTTATCCAAGAACAAAAACTTCACCCACTTCTGTAAAGCATGAAAACCAAAACCACAAAAGCAAACAGTTTAAACCCTTCATGGTGCTCTGATGGCACTGCAGCACACATATATGGGCTTGACAGCCTAACAGCAAGTTTCCTAAACACAGCCTAATCACATAGAGAATTTCACTCAGATTGATATAGGTTTTTTAAAAAAAGATAAATGCAAGTAACTGTGATTTAGTTCACTAACTGTTTGTGAAATCACAGTAGATCAGGGGTATAGTAGGGAAAATTTGAACTGTGGAAGGGTACATGTACATATTCTACTTGTAAAATCAAAGAAAAAACATACCCAAATTTAAAGATGAGACAAGTTACACAGAGGGGAAGGGTTTGCTGTTTTATAAACCAGGTTATATGGAAAGTGCATGAAAGTTACTTTTGCTTTTGAAAATACCAAATTATGTGGTAGCTAGCTATGTAAAAAAGATTTTGGCCAGGTTAATGGAAATATCTTGAAATCACTTTCTTTTGTGCTATCCTTACTAAAAGAAATCTTTCCAAATGCAGTATGCTTTCAAGAGCTAGAAGACCTAAAATAACAAATCCTTTAAGAATGACAAATCTGCTTATTTAGGAAAAATAGCCCCAGTAAATGTAGCTCTTTCAAATTCTAATAATAGTGGCCATATGCTGACTTAAGTCTTCAGTTTTCATGCATCAGCCTTTACTCCTGAAATACAAAGATGATGTGCCCCACAATACCAAGGAATAGTGACAGTGAGGTTTAGTAATTCCAGTAAAGTCAGAAAGACTGGATAGGTGTTTGGATTTCAGTGACACAGTCAGGTTTTGCAGCTATTGACAGGGATATCCACAATTATAATTTCGCTTGTCTCTAAAAAGAGTGTGGAAAGTACATTTTCTCAAAAAATAACACAAATGTTTTAGATAATTCAAATGACCCAACTATTTAGAATCAATGTGTGTATAGTGTTTGTCTTTCTTCTGGGACCTCGCCATTTTATAAGCCAATTTTGGTTTTGAGTTGAGTAATAAAATAATCAGAAATAGTGCATACAACATAGGAAAACCTGGACCCCGGTCGTTTTTGTTTGTTTTTTTTTAAACATTCATTTTAAACAAATTATCTGTTTTTAAGCACCTGTCAATAGTGGTGTTCCTCAGGGTCCTATACTAGGTCCAGTGTGTTCAACTTGTTCAGCAGTGACTCAGACAAGGGACAGAGGCCTCCTCAGCAGATCATTGACTGCACAAAGCTGGGAGCAGTGACCAATACCCCAAAGTGCTGTGCAATCCTTCAGAAGAGTCTCAACAGGGTGGAGAGATGGACAAGAGATAAACCATCTGAAATGCAACAAGGGCAAAAGCAGGGTCCTGAACCAGGGGAGAAATAAGCCCAGGCACCAGCACAAGCTGAGGCTGATCTGCTGGAAAGCAGCTCTGAGGAGAAGGACCTGGGGTTCCTGGTGGACAACAAGCTGTCCATGAGCCAGCAGTGTGTCCTGGTGGCCAAGAAGGCCAATGGTGTCCTGAGGTGCATTAGGAACTGCATTGCCGGCAGGGTGAGGGGAGTGATCCTGTCCTTCTGCTCAGCCCTGGTGAGGCACATCTGGAGTGCTGTGTCCAGTTCTGGGCTCCTCAGGACAAGAGAGACATGGAGCCCCTGAAGTGAGTCCAGCAATGGGCAACAAAGTTGCTCAGGGCTCTGGAGAATCTCAGGAGGAAGGGCTGAGGGAGCCAAACCTGTTCAGCCTCAAGCCGAGATGACTGAGAGAACCTCATTAATATGTATAAATATCTAAAGGGTGGGGGTCAAAAGGATAGATCCAGCCTCTGCTTGGTGGTGCTGAGCAATAGCACAAGGGTCAACAGGGACAACTGCTGCTCAGGAAGTACCACCTGAATATGAGGAAGAACCTCTTTACTGTGCAGGTGACCAGACCCTGGAACATGTTGCCCAGAGAGGTTTCAGAGTCTCCCTCACAGAAGATATTCAAAAACCTGTGGATGTGCTCTAGAATGACTGCCTGAGCAGGGTAGTTGAACCAGAACCACTGTGGTCTCTTCCAACCTGATTCATTCTGTAATTCTGTATTTGGAAGGGGAGATGACCAAATTATCTTACTCTCATGTTCTGTTACAATCTTCCTGAAGCTTTAATTTGGGAAAAGGTTTTTCTTCTCTTTGAAATTGCAGTGCAATGAAAACTCTGCGAGATCAAGATCATAGCACCCTTCTCCTATCTATACTATCTTCCTATCTATAGTATCCTTCTCCTATCTATACTATCTATACTATCTACTATCTCTTTTTATGGCCTAGGACATGCCATCAACAACAACAAAAAAATAGATGTGAAAAATAAAGAAGCAGTGAGCAAGAGTAACCAGGCAAATACTACATCCCAAAGGGCAGCTTGAGGTAAACCAGAACAAATGAAAAAAAACAACTGAGTTCCTTTCTGCCACTTCTAGGATGCCTGGTTTTTAACTTGTGTAATCATCCATTAGCTTCACCCTGCATAAAGAGACAGCTGAACAAGCTAGAATCAAAGGAAAAACATGACAGAGAATTTTGACAACCATAGTAAAACAGTTTAAAACAAGCAGAATTTATATAGAGAATTCTTTAAGCTATGTTCAGAGAGTCATGTTCCTTTAACGTGGCATTTCTTAGCATATTCTCCAATAAATTTGTGGCGATATTGCAATTTTAAATCAAGTGAATGCTTCTGATCCTGGATGTAGAAACAGTGCAGCTACTACTCTGAGAGGACATAAACCACCAGAGTACAGTGAAAATAACACAACGTCAAAGAGGGACAAGGCAAGAGATGCCTCTCTAAAATGAAGCCTGGTATGCAGGCAAAAAGAATAAGGTCTTAATATATAACCTTTACCTGAAATTCAGTGAACTTCATTAGCACATTCTATTTGCATCCCATGACAGAGCTTCAATTTAAAATTACCTTTCCAGTGCCAGAAGCTGAAAGGATACTGCCTTGTTTCTAAATCTTCTGGTCCAAATTATAGCTGGTGTAATAGGCATCCATGGGCTTGAGTGTGCTCAGTGTCTTGTCTACAGTCTTCTTCCTAGTGCTCCCAAGTGCGAGGCAAGTGGAAGCTAAGTGCTAGGGCTACAAGCTACCAACATCAGTGACTGAGGAGAGTGGGAAGGGCAGCAGTCCTTGCACTGGGACTATCAGAATGTATTGTGTGTCAATGACAGGCTGAGACAAAGTTGCAGATCTCCTGTCTCAAAACAAGATAACTCTATGAGCCCCACAGATATTTACAGTGGGGCCTCCAAATACAGACTTTGAAAATGTCAGTACCATAGCTGTATCCAGCACTGCTGCCTTGTATTGTGAGGTTTGTCTCATCAGTGATGGTGTGGGTCAGTTTTTGAGACTTCCATCTGTACTGTAGGCTGACTGGAGGCCAGCTGGCTCCTTCCAGGACCAAATGCAGTGTCTGACAGAGCACCTGGAGCAATGCTTCTCTCTTACTCTAGCAAAAGCTGCTCAAAGATGACCTGAGATGAGCAGATACTTGCTCTTTTCTTTCCTCCTTGTGTGGTTGCTGTGTTGAATATATTGGAGTCTGCATCCAAAGCTATGTAACCCACCACTAAGAATTTATTAGTTCTGAGGCAGGCCTTAATTTATTTATTATTGGGCAGACTTTTAAATGACATTGTATAAGGTCAGTGAGACAGAGAGAGGAGGGGAGAGAGAGGAGGGAGAGAGATTATACATGAATATATCAATAAATATATGTGTATCTATAAAAGTATATCTATTCATACGCATACATACAAACCAGAATCCTAGATCTAATAACCGCTACTAGAATCTGACTACAGGGCAAGACCAGAATAGCTATCTCCCGGCAATAACCCAGCTCCCAGTTTCCTGCTGCTTACAAAATTACTAAACTGGAAGTTGTACATGTGGTTTCATATTTTATAAAACCTGATGAGATTTTTTTTCACCCAAGGAGCTGTCTGATCCTTCTTTGAATCCATTAATACTTTCGGTCTCTATGACATTGAATTAACTTGTGTGCTTGTATCATATGAAGCAAACCTGCTAGTTTTATTTGTTAATTTAAATTCTGCCTGATAATTTAATCAGAAGCCCTTTTTCCCAGCTCAAATATGCTGCATGATTGTGGGCATCACTTATAATCTATGCCTCAATTCCTTGTCTGCAGAGCATGAAAAAAGCATTCCCTCAGGCAATGTCCCACTGAAATCAAATGACTGTAAATACCACTTGTAGCCAGACATATATAGTCATAGACATATATATAGACATAGTATCACATCTTACCTGATTAAAATATATTTGCTAAAAGGGACTATGACATCTGTGGGAGTATGTCAGGTAAGAAAGAATGAAGGGAATGAATGACCTTCAGAAGTGGAAATAAGGAATGCAGCACAAAGTTGCAGTTTGAAAGAAAAGGAGATGGCCATGTTTGAGAATGAGCCAGAGAATGAACCACCCTTTGCCTATTGTATGGGCTAGCAGGCAGTGATGGCACAGATGAACTTTTTCATTGCCAGGGAGAGTCAAACACATCTGCACTTCATTTGATGTCTCAGTGAGAGGTGCACACCAAACTCCAGTTGAAGCTTCTGGAAGTCACATTTTAAAGACAATTCAAGAAAAGAAAGGCTACCCTTAACAGCAAAGGGTTCCAAGAAAGCTAGACTCACCTTAAGAAGAAAATCTTAAAGGTGCAGGAGCAGGCTGTCCCTAAGTGCCAAAAGGTGAGTCATTGGGAAAGACAACTGCCCTGGCTGAGCAGGGAGTTTTCACAGGCACTAAGGATAAAATAAGGTTTTAAGGCCTTTGGAAGAAGGAGCAGACAATTCAGGAAGAGTACAAGGATGCTGTTAGGTTATGTATAAAGAAAATCTGAAAGGCAAAACTCAACTAGAACTCAGTCTGGCCACTGCTGTGAAAGATAATAAAAAGTGTTTTTTAAATACATGAACAACAAAAGGAGGGCCAAGGAAAATCTCCACTCTTTATTGGACAGTAGCGGGGACAGAGTGACCAAGAATGAGGAAAAAGTTGATGTATTTAATGCCTTTGCCTCAGTCTTTGTCAGTAAGATCGGTTATCCTCAGGGCAGCCAGTCCCTGAGCAGGTAGACAGGGATGGGGAGCAGAACAGACCCCCTGCAATCCAGGAGGAAGGTGTGAGTGACCTGCTGTGCCACTTAGACAACCACAAGTCTCTGGAGTCAGATGGGATCCACCCAGAGGTACTGAAGGAGTTTGGCAGAAGTACCCAATAAGCTGCTCTCCTCATTTATCATTATTCCTGATTAACAGCTTACTGGAGATTGGTCAACATGATGCCCATTGTATTTAGGTTTGTATGACCAGGTTTTGGTAGCAGGTGTGGCTTCTATGAGAAGCTGCTGGAAACTTCCTCCATGCCCTGCAGAACCAATCCCTGGCAGCTCCAAAGACGGATGTGCCACTGGCCAAGGCCTGGCCAGACACAAATTGTGGTAACACTCCTGTGATAACTGATTTAAGAAAGAAAAAAAAGGCTGTTGCACTGATGTCATTGTGGCCAGAGAACAACAGGGTGAGAACATTGAGAGGAACAACTCTACAGACACTGAGGTCAGTGGAGAAAGAGGGGGAGGAGGTGCTCCAGGCGCCAGATTCCCCTGCAGCCTGTGGTGCAGCCCATGGTGAAGCAGCTGTGCCCCTGCAGCCCACGGAGGTCCATAGGAATGCAGAGATTCACCTGCAGCCAGAGGAGGAGACCCACATCAGGGCAGGTGGATGCCTGAAGGAGGCTCTGAATGCAGAAGCCCTTGCTGGAGCAAGTTCCTGGCAGGGGCCTGCAGAAGAGAGGAGCCCATGCCTGAGCAGGTTTTGTGGTAGGACACTGTTGGGGGGGAACCACACTGGAGCAGCCTGTCATTGAAGGACTGCACCCTGTGGAAGAGTGACCCACATCACAGCAGTTCATGGAGAGCTGCTCATGGGATGTTGGAGAAACTCACTGAAGACTGTCTTCTGTGAGAGGAACCCTCACGGTGGAGCAGGGGAAGGATTCCTCTCCCTGAACAATGTGAGAAACAACTCACCCTAACCCCCATTTTCCACCTCTGAACTGTTGAAGGGCAGGAGGTAGAGCTGGAAAGGAGTGAGGAGTACCTATCAGAGGGTTTTAGGGTATTATTTTACTTCTCATTATCCTGCTCTGATTTTGTTAGTAATAAATTTAATTAATATCTCTAATTCTAGTCTGCTTTTCCCATGATGGTATTTGGTGAGTTATCTCTCCTGGTCCTTATCTCAGCTCACAAACCTTTCATTATATTTTTTCTCCCCCGTACAGTTGTGAAGTGAAGGGATAGAGAAGTTTCCAGCCAGGGTCAACCCAACACTCATCCACAAGAAGGACTGGAAGGAGGATCTAGGGAACTACAAGACTGTCGGCCTGACCATGGTGCCAGGGAAGGTTACAGAACAGGTCACCTTGTGTGCCATCACACTGCACATACAGGACAACCAGAGGATCAGGCCCAGCCAGGAGGGGCTTAGGAGCGGCAGGTCTTGCCTGACCAACCTGATCTCCATCTGTGACCACATGACCTGCCCAGTGGATGTGGTAAGGCTGTGGATGTTGTCTATCTGGACCTCTGTGAAGCCTTTGACACTATCTCCCACAGCATTTTCCTGGAAAAGCTGCTAGTCCATGGCTTGGATGAGTGCACTGTTGTCTGGGTTGAGAACTGGCTAGCCTCAGAGAGAGGTGATGAATGATGCCACGTCTGGTTGGTGGCCTGTCACTAGTGGGGTTCCCCAGGGATCAGTGTTAGGGCCAGTCCTGTTTAGCACTTTTATTAATGATCTAGATGAGGGAATTGACTGAATCTTCAATAAGTTTCCAGACAACACCAGATTACCCAATTAAGTGTTGATCTCCTGGAGGATCAGAAGAATCAGCAGAGGGATCTGGACAGGCTGGATCGATGGGCTGAGGCAAGTGTATGAAGTTTAAAAAGCCAGGTGCTGGGTTACACACTTTGGTCACAAAAACCCCACGAGATACCACAGGCTTGGGGAAAAGTGGCTGGCCAGCTGCCTGGTGGGAAAGGGAGTGCTGGTTGACAATGGGCTGAGCATGATCCAGCAGTGTGCCCAGCTGACCCAGAAGGTCAATGACATCCTAAGGAGTACCAGCAATAGTGTGGCCAGCAGGACCAGGGCAGTGATTGTCCCCCTGTACTCAGCACTGGTGAGGTCACACCTCGAGTGCTGTGTCCAGTTCTGGGCCTGTCACTATAAGAAAGACATTGAGGAGCTGGAGTGTGTCCAGAGAAGGGCAACAGAGCTGAGGTGGGTTTGGAACACAAGTCCTGTGAGGAGCAGCTGAGGGAACTGAGGGGGATGTTTACTGGAGGAAAGTAGACTCAGGGCTCAGCAGACTCTTTCTGCTCTCTACAACTGCCTGAAAGCAGGGTTCAGCAAAGTGAGGTTCAGCCTCTTCTCCCAGGCAGCAAGTGACAGAACAAGAGGACAGAGTCTCAAGTTTCACCAGAGGAGGTTCAGGTTGTACATCAGAAGGAATTTCTTCATGGAAATGGTCGTTAAACATTGAAATGGACTGCCCACAGGTGTGGTAGAATCACCGTTCCTGGAGGTGCTCAAGAAACCACTGGACATCACAATGAGTGCTGTGGTCTAGTTGACATGGTTCTGATCAGTCAGTGGTAGGACTCAATGATCTCAGAAGACTTTTCCAACACAGGTGATTCTGTGATTCTGTTTTTTGGGGTTTTGTGCAGGTTTTGCATTTGTCTCAGTCCCTCTGCCTTCTTTTTTTTTGCTGAAGGTGAGACAGAGGCAGATGTGCAGCTATGTGCTGAAAGCAGATCAGATCCCCTTTTTCTCCACCCTCAGCTTCCTACTCATCTTTCTCCCATGCATGCCAAAAAGAGATTTTGTTAGAGAGTCCTTAGGCAGCAGAACAGATAACAGAGGAGAAAAGTTCTCCAGGAAGCTCCAGCTGCCACCATCAGGGTGCCATATGGGGCCAAGGACTCCCTGGGGTTGTGGCGTCCCACAGAAGTCCATCAGGGAAGGGCTTGGCAGACAGGGTCCATTTCACCACCCCAGCCATGGGCAGAGCTGCTGGGGGCCCATGGGCAGCCACAGCTCCAGCACTGGGCAGTGCCCTGGGAACAGCCTGAAGCCAGGCCAAGCCATGGGCCAGTAAGTGACCCCACTGGTGGAGCTCAAGGCCAGTCAAGGCAGGGCTGTAAGGGGTCGAAGAACAGCCCAGCTGTGGCATGGCCTGGGTAGAAATTCTGTTCTGCCATCTAACATTTAATAAACTACAGGCTCTGGATACAGATTTTAATTGCAGATGTCCTCTGAATATCAGTATTTTCTGTGTTTCTGGGTTGTTTAGTTAGCAATCTGTGTACATATGATGTAGCTGCAAATATGTGCTGGCAAGAATATTCGGTGCTGTGGCCGAAGTGCTTCAATGCCAAAGAACAGCAACTATGAGAAAGACTATTTATGTAACAATTTTAACCTTCAAATATTATTTAGATCGTTTCCATTCAAAACACATGTCTTCTAAGGCTTATGGAGTTGACGGAAGAAGAAAGCAAGTTTGCCTTGCTGTGGTTTCAGCAGGCACAGGCATACGTTAGGATCTTCAGGGATGGCAAAATTCCCACTGACTTTGAAAAGCTTGGAATTCCGACCTGATAGGGGTCCTCACTCACTTAAACTTTTAATAGTGAGCATCCACTTCTTCCTCACTAAAAACATGCTGCCCTTGCTCGCTGCTCTGTACCATCCACATAGAAGGAAATTTTAACTCACAGAAGGCTCAAATATGCGCCTGAGCAGCATCTGAGGCCAATGTGTCTGGACCCCTCTGAAGGCAGGACCTTTTCAGCTTGTGAAAACACAGAGAATTTTAGCTTTGCTGATGCTCTTCATTTAGTAAACATATACATTTTAAAAAGTCCTTTCTTTCAGACCAATTTTCAAAAGACCTGCAGCTAAGGGTGACACAGATAGAGCACTCTGACTCCCATAATACTGCCTGTAAGAACATCTGTTTTTCTCTTGTTAAAAGATGTATATACAATTTTCCACAGACTTTGAAGCCTTTTGACTGTAAGTGTATTGAAAGCACTGATATACGTGTCAGTAATGTAGTTGTAGACAAGGACCAGATCCACCTCCAGAGCGTTTTTTGACAGTTTCCAGGCTTTGCTATTGAAATGCAAGTAGATGCTGAATGTGGGAAAAGCTAAAGCTATGTTGCTTGGCTCAGAGCCCAGAATTGAAAGACTTGGATTCACTTTTCCAGCTGAAAAATGTACTTCCTCACAGAGCTTCAAGGGGTTTCATACTCAGCTAGGGAGAGCCAGGGTGGCTCCACTAAGTCCATGAAAATGTAGGCATAAATTGTAGCTCCGTATCTGACATGTATTTTCCCTTAGTAAGCATTAAACCCTTTACAGATGGATCAGACACAACAATCACATGAAATTATTTTTATTATTTAGTCTTTCTAACATTAATCTGCATCAAATGGTGAGTATTTAGATTTACGAGCAGCTCCCCCTGTGAACTCTTTTGAGATAACCTTTCTGTTTGTGCACAAAAATTGTATGGAAATTTTGGGCAAAGAAATTGTTTGCCTGGGAACTCTTGAATTATCAGAGTTTCTTTTGCTGTTACTTGCCTTGGATTTTCTCATATTACAAAATCAATGTCTCAAGTCAACATTTTTCAAAAGTATTACAGAGAATTCAATATATTGTTCTACTGGAAAATTAATGGAATTATACTAATAAAGCTTAAAAAAAACCCCAAACCCAAACTTGTAATCTGCACAGTCACATATGCATACCTCAGTGTAAGTGTTTTATTTTCACTGGTAGCTTCAGCCATGCAGAAGATGGTGGTGTTCTTTGGTTAGCAGATGTGTGTTTCTTTATTTTTTCCCTTTCATTTGCAAGTTTTTTGGGGAAAAGTCAGGCCCCATGACCCAAATATGCAGCCCCAGGCACTGTGTGAAAGGATCTGGTAGCTCAGGTTCTTTCACTAATCCAGGTCAGCATCTGTCCCAGACACAGACTTTATCCTGTAAGTCCCTGTGATGATGTGCAGCAGGAAATGCTGAGTTATTATCCTCCTTTACAACACTGAGTGAAATCTACAAAGGATGCAATAAAGTTAATTACTAGGCATTGTCTTTCACTTGGAGGGAAATCTAGGGCTTCTTGGGGCTTCCTTCACTGCTCAAGGGTTAAAACATAGAAGCATTATCAGACACTAAGTGTAACAATGAAATCATGTACTGGCATTCATGCAAATGGGAACCTGAACTAAATAGAATGACAGAGTCACGGAATCATTTAGGCTGAAAAGACCCTTAAGATCACTAAGTCAAACCATTAACCTGACAATGTCAATTATATGGCCTTTTTATCTTTCTCTCCATGACTGCACAGGAGTAACTTGATGAGAAAGTAGAGTGACTTCTGGGACACAGTACCAGAGTCTTCTGAACTTTGTGGTCACCTTATGCCTTTCATTTATCATGAAATCATAGAATGGTTTGGGTAGAAAGACACCTTAAATATGATCTAGTTCTAGACCTCATGCCACAGGCAGGGATGCCTTTCACTAGGCCAAGTTGCCTGGAGCCCCATCCAATTTGGCCTTGAACACTTCCAGGGGAAGTGTTCGGACGTTATATGCAGCATGCACTTTGCAGGATCATAAGATAATTCAGGTTGGAAATTCAATTCTGTGCTCAAAGCAGGAATTAGAATGGTTTTCAGGTCCTCTCAGAGGAGCCTCTACTTCTTTCTTTTCTTTTCGCCCTCTTCTTGCATTGTCATTAGCTTTGTTGCAAGTCCTCCTGTCACAGAGTCTTTAGCTGTCATCTTTTACATAGGCATGGGTCACAGCCATTAGCAGCCTCGGATCAAGAGTGCAAATTCTGTGAAGTCCACAAGAGTCTGGATATTCTCTGGAGTGAGACAGAGCAAAAATAACAAATTAAGCAGGAAGATTTTCCTCCGTTCTGGCAAAGCTGCTGGTGCCAAGCAAGCCACACTTCTGTAATAGCAGCAGCCTTGTCAGGTTCTGTTGTTTTCTTAATGCAGTGCGTTTAAACAAATAAGGAGGAAAGAAAAGGCCTTCCCTCTCTTCCCTCCTCCTTCAGCAGCCTCAGCAAGTCAGGTAAGTGCAAAAAAACTCTCACTGATGTTGTTTTGCAGATATTGTGGATGGAAAGTCCAATCTCACACTGACCAAGGACAAGCACCTTCTGAGTGATGTACTTATAGCCAGTGCCATAGCCCTGGAGCGTACTGAAGGGAAGGAGGGAGCAGCAACACTCCCATCCTGGTTAGCTCTCTGCTGCCTGCAAGATGCCGACCCTCCATGGCTCTCATTGAGGAGCACCTTGCACAAATGTCTGCACCTGCTCTCGCAGAGGAAGGCTTTTTATTACATACTCCATTGGCATTAGAGAAAGAATTTATCCTGGTGGACTTTCACTCTTAATAAGGTATTCCCTTTTCACTAATGTGATTTAAGCTGGTGTGAGAAGTATCAGATTTAATAACAGATTTATTTACTGCTATGCAATCCATTGAGCAGCCAGACAAAAGACAGGCTGCAGACGCACAATTACCTGCCATTGCTCAAATTGCAAATCATATGGCTCCTAACAGAAGACTATCTGTATTTTACCATGGTTTTTTTCTTACGTGTTTTTGTTATTTTCTAGCCCAAAGAGACAGCACTTCACATTTCACATGTTAATAGGCCTGAGTCAAGAAAGACTAGTCAAGAAATTTTCCTAATTTTCTTAACAATAACATTTCGTAACATTATGAAATTATGACAATAACATTTCATAACATAACATTATGAAAGAGACAAGCTTCTTTGGGGGGAAGTCATGGTGGAAAATAAGAATGCACTAGTCCACAAGCCTGACATAACTGGTACGTGCAGAACATGTAAAATAACCTTGATTTCCAAAGATGACGACTTCTCTATTATCATTACTTCATGATGAGGTCATTTACTTAATCAAATAGCAATTTTGTTAAAAACTACCATAAAGAAATGTCTGACATATATAAATTTCTGTGAGATTTAATTCCTTATGTTTTGAATAGAAAACAAAAACAAGTTTCTGCCTTTATATCTGCCATTTGCACATTCATTTCTTATTCAGCATGATATATGCAAGTATACCATTATTTAATGCTTGGTTGCTACATCATAGTAATCTCTTTGCAATATTTTCATAAATACAGCACAAATCCAAACTTTTATGAGTATGAGAATAATAGCTATTAGTAAAGACCTTTAAGTTAAATTTATGTCAATCTTTGTACAAGAACATTACTAACATAAACTGTTTATTTGGTTACCTCAGGTAATAAAATGTCTGGCAAATTCAAACCCACATCATCATTTCAGCTGCTGCACTTGCACTGTTCTTGTTGATATGCTGAAGAGCCATGGATCACAGCAATAGATTCTCAGGGGTAATTATTAGTTATAAGTAATTTGAAATTGGTCTAACAGGTCTGTGTTTGCTCTGGGCAGATGTAACACCTCATGAACTCTTCACAGACAAACTGAAAATGAGTCACAAACACTGGGCAGTAGATCAAAATAATAATTCTGATCTAACAAAAAAGACATCCTATACTGGTTAGTATTACCTGTCATTTGTCCATATCTTCCCCATTGACAATTTTCCTTCATTTTTTTTTCCTTTTAAAAATCACTTGCTGACAGATGCCTCAATTTCTGAAGCCATATGAAAAGGAAAGATTTAGCCAAGATATAAACCCTTTTCTGATTACGTCCTATATTATAACATGAAGGTGTTATGAGCAGCATTTCTTCTGTTTGCATGGCAGATACTGTTGGCAAGGTCAGCAACAAAAAAACAGAGTATTTCAGAAGCCTAGTCCTAGCCACAGAAGGTACTAAATTCTTAAAATACAGCACTGCATACAAGACAGAATGATGACACAAGAAAAGAAAATATGGCAAGAATGACAGAGAAACAGAGCGAGCAACTTCATTCAGCTGTCACAGGAGATGCTGAGAAACCAGATATGGTGAACTGTCCTCATCTCTCTGGCCCCCGGCATGTAATTTAATCCCTCCTCCTACTGCACAGTTGGATAGTTCATCCAGAAGGGGCCCAGGAAGTAGAATGGGTCTGCAGAGCAGCTAGCATAAATGGCCTTGATTTCACTTTATGATCGTAAAATACATCTAAATAATGCTTCCACATGAAGAACCAAATTGCATATACGCATGCCCAGAGCATGACGCAGCTTTTCCTACCAATATATACCCAAAATGAACTTGAGATATCTTTTATAATTTATAAAAATAGCATCATGCTCAAATTTCTACTCAAAATCACAGTACGTAACATTTTCTGATATTTGTTCTCTTCTGTTTCCAATTTTTCCCTCTACATTTCTGCATAAATTTCCTAGGCCTTTACAAGCCCAAAAAATTAAGTCTTTATAAAAAAGGCAAAAAAGGAGTGTTGTTACTGTTTGAAGCCGTTTATTAAAAATATCTCCTCCTCTTCATAACCCTCTTATTTGTCAGTAAAATTCAAAGCCTATTAGAAGAATGCTGAAGTGGATTTGCCTGTGATTACCATATCTATGATTATCTTCTGAATAGCACACCAAGCAAATACTAGATGAAAAGGATTTACATGTGTAGCTTCAGGCTTGTGAAAAGTTGCTACTCCTTTAAAAAATTGGAATCCAACGACCATGGGATTTGCGTAAAGAGTATGAGGTTTAAACAAAGCAATACCTTTTGGTGCTGTGTCACACTTTGTTTTTTCTAGGAAGTGCTCAGGTAACATTTTTAATCTTCCCACTGAAATTCCGTGGACTAAAAAGCTACACTCAAAGGCATAAAATGTGCCCTTCTTGCCTCTTAAAACATCTCTGGGACTTGGATTTTAAGAAACATAGCAGGACATTACAAGACTTAGGATAAATTCATGAGAGTTTTCCTGGTTGTCTGTACTCAGTCTGGTTTGTTTGGGGGTTTTTTGTTTTGGTTTGGTTTTTGAGGGGGTTTTTTTGTTTGTTTTTTTGTTGGTTTTTGGGTTTTTTTGGGTTTTTTTGGGGTTTTTTGTTTGTTTTTTTTTTTTGGTAGAAGTCATCTGGCACAGAGCAAACATAGCTGACAGAGCTAAATAAAATTGTGAGAATGGTGATGGAAACATGGGAATGTGGGGGGTGGGGTGTTTCTGAGTTAAGCACTTGCTAGGAGAGGCTAATGGGAAGTAATGAGAAGGAAGGTGGGGGAGTGGAGCAAAAGTTGTGGAATGAGTGAACTGATTATTGTTAAGTTTATGGCCAATTAATGTTTGCCATACTTGGTAACCAAAAGTTGAGCAAGGGTTTCTCTATATTAAAGGCAGTTCTTTGAACAATAGAGCCCTTTTTCTGCAATTCACAGCTGTCAGAGATCATTTCACTCCCTGTATAATTCAAAAAAGTGATGCCTTTAATTGGCAGCATAAACACTGTTGGACTAGTGTGTACTGAGCTTGATTTAGATGCTCAGTGTATGGCACAGTTTGCATCTGTCAGGATTTGTAAAGAAAAGCTGCATAAAAAATTTTCTAGTCACATTTGAAGACGGGAGAGAAAAAAACAGGATTCCAAAATGTCACATACACAAGCTTGAGACAGGAAAGCCAGAGTTAAAGGTGAAATTCTATCTGGAAGATTCTTTCACAACGGTCACTACCCAGGTGAACTGTCACTACACAGAGCAGCATTACCATAAGATGGAATGGCACATGAACTCTGCCCTTTTTTACATTTATCTTACCCTCAATGTTTTAACACAGTTTTGGTTTAATTTACTTCTTGGGTTGACAGGTTGTCTGATTATACTGCTTCTCATAAAACACTTAATGGATAGAAGCACAGACCTCTGTGTTTCTCCTCCCACGCTGTTTTGTATTTATATTTTTTCAGCATCTCAATT
>VYZP01079222.1:0-26673 GCA_013400635.1 Hypocryptadius cinnamomeus | reverse complement strand
TGGAATGGAATGGAATGGAATGGAATGGAATGGAATGGAATGGAATGGAATAGAATAGGCCTCACCAACAGAGTACAGCAGGGCAATCCCCTCTGTTGGCTGTTAGGCTGTGCTGTGTCTGATGCACCCAGGATGGGATTTGCTCTCTTGCTGACTGAGATGGTGTCTGCTGTCCACCAGCACCCTCAGACCCCTTTCTGCAGAGCTGCTGTCACGTCAGTCCTCTCCCAATTCCCAACACCAGGATTGTGCCTGGTGTTACTTGATCCCATGGTCTCAGTATCATCAGCAAATCTGTCAATTCCTGCTTCCAGATAAGCGATTAATACATGGAATAAAACTGGCTCTAGAACTGGGCCCTGAGGAGCAGCACCAGCAGCCAGTCAGACACATTCACAACAACCCTTCAATCCCTGCCCTTTACCCAGTACAGCTTGTACATTCTCTTTGGACAACTCGTCCAAAAGGATGTTGTGAAGGACAGTGTCAAAAGCCTTATCAAAATCCAAAAAAAAAACCAAGATGCACTTTGGATGAAGCCTTCCCTTCATCCTCTGAGCAGGTGACCTTAGCATAGAAGGATAAAAATTAGTTAAGCAGGACTTTCCCTTTCTGAATCCATGTTGACTGTGCCTCAAAATTGTATTCTCTTTGACTGTCTTTCAGTGGTACCCAGTATGTTCTTCTCCATAACTTTCTCAAGTCCTTAAACCCACAGGTCTGTCATTCCCTGAGTCCTCCCCCACACCCTTTTGGGTAAATTGGAAAAACACAGCCAACTTCCAGTCAGTGGAGACCTCCCTGGTCTCCCAAGACCTTTTAGATGATCAGGAGGAGTCATACCATAACATCAACCAATTCTGCCACTACCTTGTGATGAATCCCACCAGACTCCATGGCCTTGTGGACATTCACCTTATACAGACCATCCCTTACAATTTTAGTGTCCAGGAATAGAACGTGACTGTTCCCACACTGGTGATACTGACTCAGGGAACCAGGCCACACAGTTTACTAAAAGGCGTGTCAGTTTACTAAAGACTGAAGCAAAAAAAGAAGTCTGAGTGTCATTGAATGCCTCTGCTTTTTATTCATCCCTATTAGTCAGGTGACCATCTTCAACACACACAGACTTTTTTAAGTTCTGCAAAAAATTAGCAGCTATGTAAAAGAGAAAGAAAAGTCAGGATTTCTGTGGAGCATGAATTCCCCAGTTAGCTATTCAGGAGGCTGGCAGCTGGCACTGCACGTACTGGCCAAGGTATTAGAATACGAGAAATTAGCTGCAGTGCATCCTGTCACTTCTCTTGCTTAAACTGGAGGGACATGAAAAATAATGACAGAAAACACAGAAGAGCAAAATGAGTAAAAATCTGATCTGAACTGATAATGTAAGGGAGGAAGGGAGGAGTTTGATTTTTTTACTCTTTTTGCTGAATAGCTGCACGAATATGGGCCACATTAATAGAAATCACATTTATTTAGGCCCAGTGATCATTTGTTTTCTTCTTTGGGGATAAAGTTTGTTCTCTTTCATGGTTGCCATGTTTTAATAGGTAGGTATTGGCAGTCCTAAATTATTCACTCCTAACCATTTAGAGTGTACCCAGCATGGTAATACTGAACAGCCAAAAAAAACTTTTGCTGTAGATGGAAACAGGTTAGGGTGCCATAATCTAATACTTTTTTTTCTATTTTCCAAGAACTGATTTTGTTTATCATTGGAACAGAGGGTAGGAACACTTGTGCATATAAGAGTGTCAAACAATGTCAGCTTATCTTAGTTGAAATATTCCACACAAAACTGACATTGAGAGATTCCCCTAATGGATGACCAATATTAATAAAAATTAATAGTCAAGTCTGTTCTGGTTTTGACTGGGATTCAGTTAGTTTTCTTCACAGTGTCTAGTATAAGGCTGTGATTTGGTTTTGTGCTGAACACAGAATTGATTATTCAGAGATGTTTTTGTTATTGCTGAGCAGAGATTGCACAGAGCCAAGGCCTTTTCTGCTTTTCACACCATCTCACTGGGGAAGGGCTGGGGCTGCCCGGGAGGTTGGGAGGGGACGCAGCCAGGACAGGTGACCCCAAACTGACCAAAGGGATATTCCAGACTGTAAGGCATCACAGTCGATATAAAGTGCAGAGAAGAAGGAAGGGTGGGGTGTTTGGACTGATGGTGTTTGTCCTCCCAAGTCACTTTTCATGTGATGGGCTGTGCTCTGCTGGAAATGGCTGAACACCTGCTCAACAATGGGAAGCAGGCAATTCATTCCTTGTGTTGGTTTCCTTGTGTGCTTTTGCCTTCTCTGTTATAAACTGTCAATATCTCAACGCGTGAGTTTTTTGTAGTTTTCACCCTTCCAATTCTCTCCCCAATCCTGCTGGTGGGAAGTGAGGGAGCAGCTGCCTGGCGCTGGGCTGCTGCCGGGGTTAAAGCACGACAAACCCTATGAGGCAGGAGTGAAAAGCGGCAGGGGTTAAAATTGGCAGGGGTGAAAAGCGGCAGGAGTTAACCGCGGCTGAGGGCCCGTCCGGGGCGCTCCAGGCGCGCCACCCCCACGCCCGGCCCGGCCCGGCCCGGCCCGGGTCCTCGTCGCGCCCAGCCCCGGCCCCACTTCCCATTCGGGATTGGCCGCTGTCCTCCGCCCTGGCTCGTGATTGGCCGGCGCGGGCGCTGCTGGCGGCGGGATTGGCCGCGGCGGCGGGTGGGATGCGGTGGCAGGAGCGGGCGGGGTGAGTGCGGCCCCGGCCCGGCCCCGGCCTGGCCCCGGCCCGGCTCCGCGGGGCGCCCATAAAAGAGGGCGGGCGGGGGCCCGGGGCCCCGGCCAGGGCCGCTGGCAGGCCTGGTGACGGTCGTTTGTGCTGTGGAGCAGCCGCCTTGCTGCTTGCCTCCGGGACAGGCCTGCGGCCGAGGGCGGGGGCCTCAGCCGGTGGGTCAAGAGCCACGGCGGGAGGGCCGTGCTGGGCCCGCGAGTGCCCGATCGTGAGGGGCCGGGGCCGTTTGTGGGCGCGGGGCAGTCGGCGGGGCGCCCAGCGGTAGGGCAAACACGGGCAGGCCTTCGGGGGCAAAGGGCTTGCAATTCATTTCCTTTTTTTGTTGTTGGTTTAGTTTGTTCTTGTTTNGGAGGTTGGGAGGGGACGCAGCCAGGACAGGTGACCCCAAACTGACCAAAGGGATATTCCAGACTGTAAGGCATCACAGTCGATATAAAGTGCAGAGAAGAAGGAAGGGTGGGGTGTTTGGACTGATGGTGTTTGTCCTCCCAAGTCACTTTTCATGTGATGGGCTGTGCTCTGCTGGAAATGGCTGAACACCTGCTCAACAATGGGAAGCAGGCAATTCATTCCTTGTGTTGGTTTCCTTGTGTGCTTTTGCCTTCTCTGTTATAAACTGTCAATATCTCAACGCGTGAGTTTTTTGTAGTTTTCNACAGGCCTGCGGCCGAGGGCGGGGGCCTCAGCCGGTGGGTCAAGAGGCACGGCGGGAGGGCCGTGCTGGCCCCGCGAGTGCCCGATCGTGAGGGGCCGGGGCCGTTTGTGGGCGCGGGGCAGTCGGCGGGGCGCCCAGCGGTAGGGCAAACACGGGCAGGCCTTCGGGGGCAAAGGGCTTGCAATTCATTTCCTTTTTTTGTTGTTGGTTTAGTTTGTTCTTGTTTGGTTGAGGGTTTGGATTGTTGTTGTTTGGTTGGGGTTTTTTGTTGTGTTTTGTAGTTTTTCTCCCACAGCACCTTGGCGGTGACTCAGTACCCCCGGGGAAGGGGAGGTCCCGGCCCGGGGTCTGCGTTGTGCCATCCAAGCACCCGCGGGTGTGAGGAGAGTCGCTGGCGAAGTGACATCGCTGACATCGCTTCAGCGAGGTTGTGAAACACTCACACTTCTCTCTTTGCTTGAGGAGAGGAGGTCCGAGCCAGCAGAGCAACCCTCAAACTCAGGGTCAGAAGGAACGTACTTTGGGCCCAGAGTCCAGGTCAGATTTATCAGTGCCTTTTCTTGCGCACGAGTGAAATTAATTAACTTGTAGTTGCACTGTCCGTGATGGTTTTTGCATCTGCAGGAGAGTAGTACTTTCTGCTGCATCTCTAGGAGTTCTCTTGAATGCTTGTGGGGAGCAGTGTTGGCTGTGGTGGAGCTGAGTGTTCTCAGGATGCCCTGCCCTGCACATGGGCTTTACTGGGTACTGCAGGCCAATTAACACTGCACTATTTGAGTTACATAGCATGTGAATCTCCGTGGTGCACAAAAACTTAGAAAGTTTATTCTAAGTTTAGGGGCTGTGTACTTTATAGGATGTGTTTGAAAGCTTAGAGACTGTGTTTAGGTCCTTTTTCTATACTGTAACATATTCAGCACTTTTTTTTTTCTAGTGTAGTTCTTGATTTGGGTTTGTCTGTGCATACATTTAAGCAGTTTAGAAGAATGACTTTTGATTGGATTTTTGCCACACTATCTAGAAAAAAATGTGTACTGTAGCAATGAAGAGTGGTGTCAGACTGTTAGTGTTCTCTTTAATGCAGAAGTGAAGGATACATACTTTTTGGATTAAAATTTCATTTGGGAGAAGTATGCTTTTTTAAAATTGTGTAAGCAAATGTATGTAATAAAGTAAGTTTTNAAACAATGTCAGCTTATCTTAGTTGAAATATTCCACACAAAACTGACATTGAGAGATTCCCCTAATGGATGACCAATATTAATAAAAATTAATAGTCAAGTCTGTTCTGGTTTTGACTGGGATTCAGTTAGTTTTCTTCACAGTGTCTAGTATAAGGCTGTGATTTGGTTTTGTGCTGAACACAGAATTGATTATTCAGAGATGTTTTTGTTATTGCTGAGCAGAGATTGCACAGAGCCAAGGCCTTTTCTGCTTTTCACACCATCTCACTGGGGAAGGGCTGGGGCTGCCCAGGAGGTTGGGAGGGGACGCAGCCAGGACAGGTGACCCCAAACTGACCAAAGGGATATTCCAGACTGTAAGGCATCACAGTCGATATAAAGTGCAGAGAAGAAGGAAGGGTGGGGTGTTTGGACTGATGGTGTTTGTCCTCCCAAGTCACTTTTCATGTGATGGGCTGTGCTCTGCTGGAAATGGCTGAACACCTGCTCAACAATGGGAAGCAGGCAATTCATTCCTTGTGTTGGTTTCCTTGTGTGCTTTTGCCTTCTCTGTTATAAACTGTCAATATCTCAACGCGTGAGTTTTTTGTAGTTTTCACCCTTCCAATTCTCTCCCCAATCCTGCTGGTGGGAAGTGAGGGAGCAGCTGCCTGGCGCTGGGCTGCTGCCGGGGTTAAAGCACGACAAACCCTATGAGGCAGGGGTGAAAAGCGGCAGGGGTTAAAATTGGCAGGGGTGAAAAGCGGCAGGAGTTAACCGCGGCTGAGGGCCCGTCCGGGGCGCTCCAGGCGCGCCACCCCCACGCCCGGCCCGGCCCGGCCCGGCCCGGGTCCTCGTCGCGCCCAGCCCCGGCCCCACTTCCCATTCGGGATTGGCCGCTGTCCTCCGCCCTGGCTCGTGATTGGCCGGCGCGGGCGCTGCTGGCGGCGGGATTGGCCGCGGCGGCGGGTGGGATGCGGTGGCAGGAGCGGGCGGGGTGAGTGCGGCCCCGGCCCGGCCCCGGCCTGGCCCCGGCCCGGCTCCGCGGGGCGCCCATAAAAGAGGGCGGGCGGGGGCCCGGGGCCCCGGCCAGGGCCGCTGGCAGGCCTGGTGACGGTCGTTTGTGCTGTGGAGCAGCCGCCTTGCTGCTTGCCTCCGGGACAGGCCTGCGGCCGAGGGCGGGGGCCTCAGCCGGTGGGTCAAGAGGCACGGCGGGAGGGCCGTGCTGGCCCCGCGAGTGCCCGATCGTGAGGGGCCGGGGCCGTTTGTGGGCGCGGGGCAGTCGGCGGGGCGCCCAGCGGTAGGGCAAACACGGGCAGGCCTTCGGGGGCAAAGGGCTTGCAATTCATTTCCTTTTTTTGTTGTTGGTTTAGTTTGTTCTTGTTTGGTTGAGGGTTTGGATTGTTGTTGTATGGTTGGGGTTTTTTGTTGTGTTTTGTAGTTTTTCTCCCACAGCACCTTGGCGGTGACTCAGTACCCCCGGGGAAGGGGAGGTCCCGGCCCGGGGTCTGCGTTGTGCCATCCAAGCACCCGCGGGTGTGAGGAGAGTCGCTGGCGAAGTGACATCGCTGACATCGCTTCAGCGAGGTTGTGAAACACTCACACTTCTCTCTTTGCTTGAGGAGAGGAGGTCCGAGCCAGCAGAGCAACCCTCAAACTCAGGGTCAGAAGGAACGTACTTTGGGCCCAGAGTCCAGGTCAGATTTATCAGTGCCTTTTCTTGCGCACGAGTGAAATTNATTTTCCTCTCACCTACTAAGAAGGGAGGAAGTCTGGAAAAAAGTTGTTCACAAAAATCTTTATTTTGAAGTTGCATTAAAATGCAGGATGAGGAAACTTCTGTGAAATAGGCCTATTTTTAAAGTTTCCTTTGCTGATAGACTGAATGGCAGTGTAATAAGGTGCAAGAGTTCTTGACAGATCAAAACCTCATCTAAATAAGAAATACTTAGGAATTTTTGCCTTGTTAAGGTAACTGATCCTAGGAAGATGTGTGCCTTTACAAAAGTACTTTAGGATAGCAAGTGAAAAGCACTGATAGGATGTACTGAATGACTTCCACAAACACTGTAATGGGTATTTGTTGCGAAAAGTTGAGCTGGCATTGCTACCATTTTACACAGAAATCTCGCTGGTGGCCCATAGTCCTCGTTGAGCTGTGTTTGTTTTGATTCTTGGATTCTTAAGAAGGCAACCAATGAATGAAACCAGAAGTATTACTGTGCTGTACAGCAGTAGGGCTGCTTTTGGCTCAGACAGGTGGTTTGCGGGGTGAGTCATGTTCATTTGGCATCTGAGGTAATTGGAGGTGTGGTTGTCATTTGAAGCTGTGACTATAAAACTCACCATTCTGTCAAGGCTTGTCCTGATAGTGTTTTGAATAGTATTTTGACCAACGTATGGGGAACAAATTGGTTCTCATTCATTTAATTCACTGATACAGTAATAACCCCCCTGCATTTTAGTGGATATGTCTATAAGTCCAGTAGAGCCCACTTCAGTTACAATGGTGCTTCAGCAATCCTGTGTCAATATGTTTATAGTAGTGTAGTGTATTTTAACAGGTTCTAAAGGGCTACTTTGCATTTATTTCAGTTGGGAAATGTATTTAAAACTTCAGTTGCTACTGTGAAATAGACACTCAAGTTATAGAAACAACTTCAAATGTGGGATTAGCAGATAAACCTAGACTAGTAGAGGAGGACAATGAGCTCATCTTAGCCTTCTGTTCAGAGCATCCATGGACAGGGGATGCTGTCCCTAAAGGACACACTCACCTGAACCAGTGTCTGGAACTTCAGCCTCTGTGGTTTTGATAGCCTGGACTCAAACAAAACTCACCATGCAGTTTATCAGGGGAATGTCCTGAAGTGCTTGTAGCGGTGCTGTGCACATTTAATACGGGGGCAGTTATTTGAGTTTTCAAGGTGCAAAATGCCGTAGTTCTTGCAAGAGCCTTGGTTGTCATACAGGCCACACCTGGCTGTTTGTTTATGTGGAGCAGGGCTATGACTTATTTATATGGGAAATTGAGGTAATTATTGATGAGCTTGTAGTAATGAGTGCAATACTATGCTAGGATGACAGAGTGGATGGTCATGTAAATTCCTAAATGCTCATGTGTTGTGATGGGAAAAAATACTTATAAAGTCTGCTGCCAATGGCATTAATCATTCTGAGTAGTTTTAAAACAGCTTTTCAAATTTGATTAATTTAAAGCGTGATGTTTTTATACTAAATCCTTATACAACATTTCAGGTAACTAAATATGTGACTCTGGAAGCAGAGAGAATTCCACGTGGCATGTGTGTTTGTGTGTCCTTAACAAGTATTAAAACAGAACCTGAAAATTTTGTGGTTGTTCACATTCTGAAGTCCCCTGTGATTTTTATGTGTTGCTGTAACATCATCAATATCTCTCTGCTGGAAGCAAAGCAGGGAAAAGAAAGTCCAAGGTTATAACAAATTTGAGATTTAAATGATGCCACTAGTTGATACGATAGAAAAGTGTAATACAGAGAAATGGTTCTGATCCTGAGAGTGGATTGTGGATTATTTCTCAGGAGATTAGTGATAATTGGTTATACCAAAGTATCCTGTCATGTCAGCTTAGTGTCAGAATGTTCCAAAACATTCAGGAGAAGTTTCCCTAACCCAGGTGCTTTTGAACAATAGCAAAATCTGCCTTTTGTTTTGGTGGTGCCATAGTCAACTTCGTATGTCAGCTAGATCTTTATTCATTATGTGTCTGGTGAATCAGATATTTATTGTTTGACAGCTTAAAAAAAATTGTGGTGTAGAGTTCTGAGAGTACTGTCAGGAATGTGCAGCAGTATTTTTGAGGCCTAAAATTTGGCTCCTAGGTAATGGATCTGTAATATGTTTCCATGATTGTAATAAGGTGCTTTAAGTGCAAAGTAGTGTCTTTTAAAAGGAGATGACAAAAAAAAAAAAAAGTACTTGTACCATACTCAGTAAACCCAGTGCAATTTCATACAGCATATTAATTGTGTAACCTTTCAAACATGTTTGAAAAGTGCAAAAATAATAAAAATTAATTGTGATTTATCTTCTATGCGAAAACAAGCAAATAGTTATAGGTAGTCATGTTGTAGCACCAGCAGTTTGGAGGAAAAAACCCACAGATTTTCCACTCCATCCAAAAGTAGGTATGTAGAGCTGTGATTCCAGCCTGGGGGCAGAATAAATATCTGAAAATCTGGGGCTTTGGTTAGAGAAATGACTGTGGAGCTGGTAAGGACCTCAGACTTGGCAGGCTTATCCTCTTTCCCAACTCTTCCTCCCAGTGATTCTTCACCTGAATTTTGTATGAATACTTTTCTTTGGACCGTGTTTCTGATGGATATTCTTCAGCCTCCCCTGGCCATCTGTTTGAGGGGTACAGTGTCCTTACTGGTAGAAACATTTCCCTTATGTCATTTCCCTGTGTTGTTTCTGTGTGTCAGGGAAAACAGTGATCTTTTTTGAAGCAAGGTGTTTAAAAACTATATGCAGAGCATAAGATCTGATTTACATTGTTGGTCAGGATACAAGGGTTGCTTTTCCTGTCCTGTAGTTTTCACTCTAATGCAACTCTGTGTGTTGCTATTTGCCAAAACAGAGGGCAGCAATGACTTGACTTTTGTCTATTGTGGTCCTCTATAATCCTCCACTGCCTTTCTGCTTAGCTGAACATTGCCAGTTGTTCCCCCTTTAGTAATTCCCTCAGTTGTTTACTCCTACTTGACGATAAACTCTCATGCTTCTCTTTTTGAGAATGATTTTACTTCTTCACAGAATCACTTCAGATTCTGTTTCATGACACTTCAGGTGAACTCTCCTGTCTGTTGATTGGATCAGAGGCTTTTGTTACCCTTGTATCCAAGATAAAGAATTAAGTTTATGAAAGTAGAAGAATTTGAAGTGCTGAGACCTCACTGTTCTTCAGGAAAAAACCAAAACCAACAAAAAAATAAAACACCTCCGAACTTTGAAAAAAAGGTTTAAAAGTTGCTTTTACTGCTTCTGATAATGGATAAGCTTTGATTACATGTTTTAAGTTAATTTTGCTTTAATAAAGACAGTTATATAAGATGATAGCAATGCAAAAAACCACATCTTTTGGTCTTCTAGTCTGATTAATTATATCTCTCCATCATATAAGAGTTTCCAGGGCCTGCACTTCCACCTTGGGATTCTTTTGTCATTTCTAGTTGCTGTGTTTATCAGGAGGAAAAGGAAGTGATTGTTCGGGTTTCTTAAAGTGTTTTGGGGTCATCTGCACTGACAAGAGTTAAAGTGTACCTTTTCTGCTTAAGGTGTAGACAAGTCTTGGCATTTTGTTGATTATTGGCTTCTATTTGAAGTGTTCCACCTCCAGAGACATGCTTCCTCCTCTGCGAAGTTTATAATCAGAACTTAAACAAGAATGCAAGATGTGAAAGTCATAAGAGAGGAGAGATATGGGGCTGGGGGATTGGTGTCTGAATTTCTGTATGTCTTCTGACAAGCAGTAGGCAAAAATTGCTACTTCTGCGCCCTTAGTTTAGTACACCTACTTAGAATACAAAAACTTGTGATATTGGGGAAGGAGGGAGATAAAAAAGCTTGCCTGATGATTAGCAGCACATAATAGTGTTGTGTATTAACAGAAATGATTGCTACACAGTCTACTGGTGAAGTTAGGCTTTTTATTCTCAAAGTTCTAGTGCTAGCTTTCTATGGGAGGATGGGGCTTGCTGTTACTTGGTTAGTACATGGCATACACATTGTCCTCATCTTAAAAAGCTTTTAGTACTGCAGTTGCTTAATCTTCCCTCTTGAGATTTAATGTGTAATTTCTGCTGAAGCTATTAGTTAGGATAAAAGCTGTAGAACTGATTATTACAGTGGTAAGGCAGAGCTGTCAGTTTATCAGATCAAACAGAGGATTGAGGATTTTCATCAGGGGAGATGAAAATGATGCATTCGAACTATTTACAGTTATGTGTAAGAAAGTAAAGAGAACTGGGCTAAAGTCAGAGCGAATGAGTACAAAAAACCTGAAAATAATGCAGGAGTTGTGTATAGCACTGAAGCAGATAGACCCTCAGAAAATGGTGTCAAATCAGTACTGGAATGGCTCAGTTCTACCACCTCAGCTGTTCTAATGCAACAGCCTACTGAGCTTCTTAAAAATGAAGACTGACTTAGACTCTCAAAGAAGGAGATCTGGCAGAGCTGACTAAGTTAATGCAGGCTGCTTTAGAGCTTGACAGCCAACCATTGCAGGGACACCTGAAGCTGCTGCATCAGAGCAAGCCACCCTAACTGGCTCCTTGGCTGAAGTCACGAGATGGCAAACATCAGCCTAGGGGGATTCTGTGCTCTCGTGTTGGTCAGAAGAGCCTAGATGGGAGGAGCTGTGCAGGATCTTCAGCTGTAGGAGGATGTTTTAAGGACAGAAAGGAACTACCTCAAGATGGTTCTTTGTGACAACCTGCCCATTCAGACACCTCTGTATGGAAGGTGATGACTGGGCTCCACTTATTAAGGAAGTTCTGGACTTGAAGAATTTTTGTCTCTGCTTCATGACTTGTCCTGTGAATATATCTAATGCATTTCTTTTAGAGCAACCACTGATACTTTCATGCATATACTTTCATTCTCTCTTGTTTGTGTAGTAGCAGCACTTGCTCCATTTCAAGTCTGGCAAAATTTTTTCATAATTTGGGTAGAGTTGTGAATTGTTTATGATATTTATAGGAGGTCTTTATTGAGATTTGGAATATACAGACAGTGTCCAAAATAGTAATCAACTTCTTTCTTTTAGCCTTCATGTTGACTAATGCTTTGGTAAATGCAGAAATTTAATTATTTGTAAAATTAATAGTTATATGTGTAATATTAATAGACTGTCATAATTCAGAACTTCAGTTTTGCATTTATGGCACAAATTGCATACAAAACTGCAAGCTTTTAGGGAAATGCAAAACAGAAACCATTTAGTATGTAAGTGGGAGGAAGCTGCTCTTTGCTTGCTGGTGATCATTTGCCTCTTTTGGGAAGAGTCTCAGATCAGTATCAGAATATTTTGATATGATCATGGCTTTTGGGGGTCTATTTTTTAAAAATTAATCTGAGAGGTAAAAAAACCACAACTAAACAATATTGTAATTTAAAATTAAAGCAGTAGTGGACTAGCCTGACAGCTTTTTGAATTTGGGCTACAGGCTACTGGCAGCCTCTGACAGAGAGAAGGAACTATACTGAGTAAAAACATTGACTTAGTGGAATCTGTAGCTCAAAGGAGAGTTCAAAATGACCTCTAAGGTTGATGAAAAGACAGTGCCTGGAAAGAATGTCCCTGAAGCATATTTCATTTGTTAGTGTTTTTGTAGCTGAGCTGATATTGCTTATGAAAATAATTGCTACTGTGTTCTCAAATATCCTAGTGAGGAGCCTTAAGTCATTTCTAAACCAGAGAGTTTGAGGAAGGAACTTTTGTTGGATGGATTGGATCCATAAGAAGAAGATTTGATTTTTGGTTATCATCCAGTGTACTCTTTCAAACTGTGATAGAGCTAAATTTGTACACGGGAGTTTGCATGGGATAATGTTCTGTATGTTTGACTGAAAACAGTGTTGATAACACAGGGATATTTTTGTTATTGCTAGCTGAGCCCTTTTCTGCTTCTCACCTCACCAGTGAGAAGGTTGGGGGTGTACAAGGAGTTGGGGGGACACAGCCAGGACAGTTGACCCCAACTGACCAGAGGGATTTTTCAGACCACGTAGCACCACGCTCAGCTGGTAGGGGGAGGAAGGTTGGCCAGGCTGCTGTGGCTTTGGAACTGTCTGAGCATTGTTGGGTTGCTGGTGAGCAATTAGGGGTTATTTGCATTATTCATTTTTCCTTGCTTTTGTGTCTTTTTCTTCTTATATATTGTTTCCCTAAAAAAAAGCCCAAATTCCAAAACTCTCTTTATCACAGCCCATGGGTTTTTTCACTTTTGCCCTTATTCTCTCTCCGTATCAACTGGGTTGGAGAGTGAGTGAGCACCTATGTGGTGCTTCGCTGCCTGCAGCGGTTAGGCTCTGGTATATGGTTTCCTGAGGTTGAGATTAATACCACACAGCAAAAGTAAATTTTAACTGAATATTCATTGCTTTGAGTATTAATCTGCTAGTGTATGTAGTCTGAAGCTTATAAGCATTGTAAAAACTTCAAATAATTTCAGTGTTAATCTGCCCATAGAGGCAACAGAAGAAATCGTGAACAGTAATATGTTGTTTCACTTATTCAAATTGAAATATTCGTCTCATTTTTGGGATTATTGTATGCCTTTCTTCTGTTAACTGAAATGAAGTAATCTGTTTGCAGTCCTGAGCAGTGGTGCTTAACAAACTTAAAATTCTCCATTCTAATTATTTTCTTTTTTTTAATTCATCTGCACTTATAAGCTTTCAATACCTGCAGGAAAGAAAGAGAGGTAGAATACTGATTCCAGTAAATATCCTGTAAAGGATATTGGATAATACAATTTAAAAGAATTTGAATACTTTTCCTGCAACATTTATTTGTGTTGATCAGGGGTATGATTTAGTTATCATTCAGAAATAGTCAATTATAGGAGAGGGTGTGAAGAATATGAGTTGGTTTTAAGTTTTGCCCGTTTGACAGCCAAATGAATTCACATACTTCTGGGAATAAATGCAGGGGTTTTTTTTTAAGATTGTAGCCTAGAAAATAGTAATTGTGTCAGTATAACGTGCATTCCCTTTTAAAACTTTGAATGTGAGATCCTGTTGTTGCCTTGTTGGAGAAAATGTTTTGTGTAATTCATGGATATAAGAGAAAAAAGAGCAATTGAGGAGGGTAAAGGATTTATTTTTATTTCTATGTCAAGTGTTGTGATTGTCCAAGAATGTGCATGCAAGGTTTTTTTTTTATAAATGCTAGGAAAATCTGAGGAAGAACATTTAAAAAAATTATTTGTTAAAAGATTGAAAAAATACTTCTTAGAAATATTTGAGGCTGACTTCATATTTCTTAAAAATAATAATTATTTAAAAAACCTAGTTAAATAGTTCCTGCAGCAGAAGGAGAAACTTGGAACTGTTTCCTTCCACCTTCTTGCCCAGCCTCCTCTGGGCCCCCCATCCACATTCTGCCAAGCTTTTTCCTTCTGTGTAATAGGCCTCCTGTAAGAAGTGCCTCTCCAGCTCTCTTGTAGCCCCAGTTTAGATACTGGAAGGTTGCTGTAAGGTCTTCCTGGAGCCTTCTCCAGGTGGAACAGCCCCAGCTCTCTCGCCCTGTCTTCATAGGAGAGGTGCTCCAGCCTCAGATCACCTTCGTGGGCCTCAGCCATGCACTCCTTGACCCAAGAGAGCTGCTGCTCTTGTCACTTGTGCACAGGATGTGGTGGGGTTGAGGAGATAGGAGGGAACAAAAGGTAATGGAGAGGAGAGTAAAGGGAAGTGACCAGGTTTCAGTGGGTGAGGACAGGATCCTGCCAGCATTTGTCTGAGCAGGAAATTCCAGTCCTACATGTAGCTCTGTAAATTAGTTTGAGATTTTTTTTAATGTAGTACTGTGGTCAAGAACATAGATGATTTCTGTAACTTAAGCTAAGTTATGAACACTTGCAGGCATGCATCAACTCTAATCTTGAACACTTACCTCTGGAAAAATGTGGATTTTCTTTTTCCTTATTTTAAATTCATGGAAGAGGACAAGTTGGTTAGGATTTGGTCTAGATTCTGAGGCTTTCTGTCCTGCAGCCTGTAATTTGCTGTCCTTAGTGCAGTGTTGGTAGAAGTAGAGGAAGCACACCACTCCATCGGTGATTAAGACAGTGCCTGTTAGAGGCTGGACTTACCTGTTTGTGAACTGTGCATTTTATGAGACAGTCGCTCCCATGTTTTAATCAGTTCTGGTAATCCAAATGCTTTCCTGTTCATGATCCTTTTGAGGAATTCAGGTGACTGTAATAATGTTCTGGAAGTATGGAGGTATGTGTATAAACATCTTCAGCCAGAGAAGTGAATAATTAGCTTCTTTGACCTGTACCTTAGTTATTTATTCACTGGTGTGTTGCTTCTCTACGACTGGTCAGTTTTGCAGAAATGCATCTTGTCAGGGACTATTGGGTGTGCTTTTAACAGGTCTAATAAACAGACTTTCTGAAGCCATACCTACTCCTTAGGCTGAGCTAGCCTGGAGGAAATACCTGAGAGAGGATATTGTGTTTCATGGCTTCATTGTCTCAAGAGTTTCTTGTAAATCAGTCTCTGCATTCATGTGGTTAAATGCTGCTCATTTTAGGCATGTAGGTAAATAAGTGCATGCCTCCATCTCTTATTTTTGAGATGTTTTGTATTTAGGTAGAAGTTAGCCTCTCCTGAAAACCAAATATGACAACCATACCTCCAGTAAGTGGTGAAAACTTTCACTGTCTTGATCCAATAAGTCTTCCCCAGGACAGAAGAATGATAACTGCCTGCTTTATCTTCTAGAAACAGTTGAATATGTGATGAGAGACTCTGTATGCAAGCGCATTATTTGGAACACAAAATGTAGTGCATTAAACAGATTTTGCATGTTGTGAACATCAGTTTTTTAAATACGAAACATGCATTCAAGAGAGCTTGACTCTGTTGAGTGGACATCTGTTTTTGAACAATACTGATGTTTTAGAGAACAAAATGAAATTAAGAGTTATGCAATTTTGTTGTATTTTTACCTTGTTTGTTTCAACCACTTGTTTGAGAACAGATTTCTGCATTGCTATTCTGATTTTCTAATTTAACTGTTGGATTTTATTCTGAAGATTTGGATGTGGCTGCTAATTATCAGCTCACTCTGGCAGTCTGCTGACCAACCATGTTGTAATGAAGGGAAATTTCAGAATTGTCAGGGCTTGGTTGAAAATACATAACTTGCTGGTTGACTTAATAAAGATATTAACTGCTGGCTGACTAGATAGGAGAATTAATTGTCAGTCCTGTTTTTTCTTGCATTAGTTGCCAGAATTTTTGTTTTGCAAAGATGCCAGAGTTTTCACCTTTCTAAAGATTGCAAGAATGGTATAGTTAATAACAAAACAAACATTTTAGGTTCTGATTTTTAGTGGAGGATGGGCAGGTCTGGACAAATACTCAAAAATATTTCCAGGGAAAATTATGTTTAATCAAAGTACATAGAGCTTCATAGATGAATGAGGAAAAAAATGCCTCAGATACCTGCTAATTTTTTTTCTGCCAAGGTTCAGTCTCTTTCATATGTCTCTGCTCATAGATACTCTCTTTTTAAGTGTAATGAAGAGATTAGTTGCACAGCCAGGAAATAAAAAAGCTTTCATATTTTTCTGAAGTTCATAATACTCTATATTAATGGTTGCAAACTTTATCTTCCTTGTCTTTAATGTGAACTTTTTAATTTGGTGAGTTTCAAGAACAGAAACTTTTTAATTCCATATCTACTAACGATTAAAAGTGGCTTAGAGGGACCCAAAGAAGTCACTGTCTATCTGAAATAGTGAACTTCTAGTTACGTTTGTATAAGCAACAGCTTTTGGGCATGAACCCGTGTGCTAGATTATTAATACCTGATAATACTGCTGTATTTAAATCTCTCTTTATTATAATATTGGCAGCCTTTTTCCACTCTTTCTCAAGTTCCTTTTTATTCCTTATCCTATATTTTCTTGGTAAAAGCTGTAAGTTTTGTTAATATGAAAAACTGCTGCAAGAAGAAGCAGTGTGTGGGCAATGCTTTGTATGGCCATGCCTGAACATACTACCTCTCTAGCAGTAAGAATAAAGCCTTCTCCCTGGGACTTTCATTTTATAAGGTGTGCTTTGATTAATTATACTTCTCCAGTCACAAAGATAAGCTAACTAGGGCAGCTTGAATTGTGCTGTATTACGTGAAGGATTTTCCATTATAGTGCTTGCAAATCTTTTCTGCAAGCTGATGTGTGTGTTGCGTCAGATTTATGAACAGAGTGGGAAGAAAAAAAGCTGGGACATCTGGGATTGATTTTTAAAAAAAACATATTATTAAGTCTCTGTTATGTACTAAAAGCATCTTAACATATGTTAAGATGGGGGCACAATCAGTGTTTGCCAGTATTATTTAGTGTAGATGAAAACTCAGTTACATGCTTTCATAGTGTATGGGCCTAGAGCACTCTATGTTGTTAATAATCATATTATAAATGAAGCTTAAGACTTTAGAGAAATAGAAAATACCTTGATAAAAAGGTCTCTCTAAGTGTTAGGGGAGAGGGAAACTGCAAAGACATATTGTTGTTTAACAAGTATCTTTTTTTCTTTCCTCCATAATCTTGTGTAGCAATGGGCCAAGGACTTGGCAAAACTGCCTCGCCCAAACCTGCAGGAGGATATCAGACTATTACAGGTGGAAGAAGACATTCCTATGTTGGGTTTATACCATTTTTGAATAATCAAAATATAGATGGACATCAACAGAACAACGACTGCAAACAATTAGAATTGGAAGATGTTCAGAAAGAGAATTCTTTATGTATGTACATATCTTTGTGTATATGCCATTTTATTGCAAACTGGGATGCCTGGGGCTGGAGGAGAAAGACACATTGAGAGCCATATAAATGGCTTATGTTATTGAGCCACTTAAATAACATGAAAAGTACATTTTCTATGTCTTTAATTTGCTTTTATACTAAATTTCATTCTATAAAGTATAAGTAATCTAATAAATCTATATTAGGCTATGTAGTTTTGCTTGAAGAACATTCATAACGAGATAATGTGTTCTAATAAACTAGAAAACAATAACATTGTTCAGTTCAAATTATTTTGTCTCCAAATTAAAATTCACATTTGGAAGAAAATGCCTATTCTAACCTTCTGTTTAGAATGAGGCTGTGAAATATTTGATGTGTCACAAACCAGGTTGTTCTCTTTGTCAACCATAGTGAAAATTAGTTTAAACCTCTAAAACATCTTTAAAACTTCCTTTTTTTGTGTATACCAATTAGACCACTTCCATTTCTTGTTTAATGAGTATTGGATGATAGTATTTACCAAAATGCTTTCTGTGATATTAGCATCTGAATAATAATTTAGTAGAGGAATACAGAATGCCATCTTGGATTAGAAATATGGTCCCATTTCTTTGCCTGAGGTTTTCAGCCTAAAAAACCTTATTTGGTATAACCTTATATCTTTGAAAGTGCCTGGGGGGAAAGGACTTGGGGGTACTTCTCAACACTGGCTCAGTATGAGCCATCAGTGTGCCCAGGTGGCCAAGGGCACCTGGCCTGTGTCAGCAATAAAGTGGCACCAGGGCAGTGACAGTGCCCTTGTGTTGGGCACTGGTTAGGTTACAGCTCAAATGCTGTGTCCAGCTCTGGGCCCCTCAGTGCAGGAAGGACATTGAAGGGCTGGAATGTGTCCAGAGAAGGGCAGCAGGGCTGGGGAAGGGTCTGGAGTACAGGTCAAATGAAGAGCCGTTGAGGGGAGCTGGAGTGTTCAGCCTGAAGTAAAGGAGGTTCGGGGGACCTTCCTGCTCTGTACGATTGCCTGAGAGGAGGCTGGAGTGAGGCAGGTGTGGTTCTTTCTGCCCAATAACTGCTGGAACAAGAGAAAATGGCTTCAGATTGCACCAGAGGAGGTTTAATTGGCTGTTAGGGAAAATACCTTCAGCAGAGGGTTTGCCAGTCATTGGAAGAGGCTGCCCAGAAAAGTGGCAGTTAACAGTTCCTGGTGCTCCTTAAAAGGTGTGTATACATAGTGTAATGGTGGATTTGGCAGTGTTAGATTTATGGTTGCACTTCATACCTTAGTGGTCTTTTCCTGCATAAGTGATTCTATTGCTCTACATGGTAGTTTTTTTGAAACTCCTTTCTTATTCTAATTTTTTTCTTTTTTTCTTTTTTTCTTTTTAAATGATTTTTTTTTCTTTTTAAATGGTATAGTGCTGGTTTAGCTTTGTATTCAATTGTTTTTGTTATCTGTTATGTGATGTAGATCATCTTGGGTGGTTTTAATTTTTTGTAATTGAAGTGTGTTTACTGTTGTCCATGCTTCACACATTTTCTATACTTTCATCTAGTTAAAAGTCTATTTCCTGTGAGGCAGTGTTGACATTAATGGAGTCTCAATATAAGGCTACCACATTTCTTGTTTCAGTTACACAGGGATGCATGCAGTTATTTTATGGGTCATTAGATATATGCACTTTAAGGGTGTATTATCTCCCTGTTCCTAATACAGTTGCTTTGTGTGTAAATTAGTCTAATAACAAAATGCATTTCCTTTACAATTGTTTGTGTGTACATTACAACTCTTCAAATTTATCTTACAGAACCATTTTGGATTGATTTACTTTCTTTTTCTCAACTAGGCTACATTTTTCCCCGGCTGGTATTGTATTTGGATAGGTATTATCTAAAATGCTGTATATTTTCTGAATTAGAAGGAGCTCACAAGAATCTTTGAGTCCAATTCCAGGCATAGGAAGTCCCCAGGAATTACTCTGTGTGCCCAGGAGTATTGTCCAAACGCTTCTTGCACTCAGTCAGGCCAGTGCTACGGCCACTGCCCTGGTGAGTCTGTTCCAGTGCCCAGCCACCCTCTGGGGCAAGAACCTTTACCTGATACCCAGCCTAAACCTCCCCTGACACAACTTCAGGACATTCCCTTGGGTCCTGAGACTGTGCACCCCAGAGAAGAGATCAGGGTCTGCCCTTCCTCTTCCTCTCTGGGGTTCTTGAAGACCCCAGTGAGATCTCCCCTCAGTCTCCTCCAAGATGAACAGACCAAGTCACCTCAGCTGCTTCTTGTGTGGCTTCCCCCTGTTGGCTCTTCATGGCCCATCTTCATGGCCCTCCTTAAGACATTCTCTAATATCTTTATATCTTACATGGTGGTACCCAAAACTGCCCCCACAACGTGACATGAGGCTGCTCAGCAGAGTGAGGAAATCCCCTTCCTTGCCCAGCTGGTGATGCTGGGCCTGCTGTCCCCAGGGCAGGGCTGACCCTCCTGGCTGCCAGAGCATTGCTTGCACATGTTGAACTTGCTATTGACCAGGATCCCCTGTGCTGCTCTCCAGCATCCCAATTTAGTGTCATCAGCAAGTTTACTTAGTGTAGCTTTGAGTCCTGTGTCCTAGTTTTTTATGAAGATCTGAAGAGCACAGGGATGAGGATGGAGCCCTGTGGAATTCCACTAGTTACAGATCATGAGTGTGATTTCACTCCATTCGCTGTCACCTTTTGTGCCTGATGCGTGAGCCAGTTACTCACCCATCGCATGATGTGTTTATGCATCTGTATGCTGTGTGTTTTGTCCAGAAGGATCCTATGTGAGGCAGTATCAAAAGCTTTGCCAAAATCAATGAAGATTACATGAACTGGTTCCCTTGATCCAACAGGTGGGATACCTTGTCATAAAAGGAAATTAGGTTTGACAGGCTGGACTTTCCTCTCATGAAGCTGTGATGGCTGTGACCAATGGCTGCATTTCCTTCAGGTTTTTCACTACGCCATCTCTCTGATTTTATCAGTCACTGAAGTAGACTAACAGGTCTGCTTTTCCAGGGTCATCCTTGCCCTCCTTGAAAACTGGGACAGCATTAGCCATGGTCCAGTGAGCTGTGATCTTTACGGATTCCCAGAATTGTTCAAAAATCATTGAGAGAGGCCTTGCTGTGACATCAGCTGACTAGTTGACTACCCTCAGATGAATCCCATCAGGCCTTATAAATTTACAGAGATTCAGCAGGAGCAGCAGATCCCATACAAGTTCAGGATTGACTGGGAGTTGGTCATTCTCCAGCCCAGGTACAGGGACCTCCGTGGACATCCTCTCTTCATCAGTCTTAAAGATGGGCAAAGAAATCATTTAACAACTCTGCCTTATCTCTGTCCCTGTGTGTGAGGTGACCATCCTCATCCTGTAATGGGCTAATGTTTTTCCTGCACTGTCTTTGCTACTGAGGTACTTAATAAAGCTCCTTTTATTGCCCCCCATGTTTCTGGCCTGCATCAACCCTAACTGAGCTTTGGACACATGAATTTTCTCCTTACAGCGGCAGCAGCATCTCTATTCCTCCCATGTCACTTGGCGTTGCTTCCACTGGCCATACACCTTCTTTTCTTGCTTTAGCTCCAAAAGAAGATCCCTGATCATCCAAGCCAGCCTTCTGCCTCACTTGCTTGACTTCCAGCATTTTTGGAGTCGCCTGTTCTTGTGCCCTTGGAATGTGGTCCTTAAAAAGTGATCAGCACTGACCCCATCACCTTCCAAAACATTTTCCTAGGATCTCACTAACTAGTTCCCTGAGCAGCCTGAAGTCTGCTCTCCTCATGTCCAGAGTTGAAGTTTTTACTTTTTCTTCTGTCATCAGAGACTTTGAACTCTATCACTTCATGTTCACTGTGGCCAAGACTGTCACCAGTCTCCACCTGGATCACGAGACTCTGTTATCAAGCAATAAATCAAGGAGGGCACCTTTCCTAGTTGGCCCCTTTAGTACCTGTACCATGAAGTTACCATCCAGGTGCTTTAGGAATGTAAGAAACTGTAGAAGATGAGTAGGAGGAGATATTATTTACAATATTTAAAATATGACTGGATTTGATCCATGGTAGCTTACTATATGTGATTTTGCTTGAGCAAAAGGAGTGGAGTGGATGATCTCTATAGGGGCCTGCCAACCAGCCTTGGCTCATAGCAATTTTGTGAAGGAGCTTCAAGATTCTAATTAGATACAGTATTATTTCCTAGAAGCCAGACTCCTAGTACTGAGGGGCATAGCCCTCATAAGATTCCAGTGCCAGGAATTCACCAACCTAGTAATGGAGCCTCGTCTAACGATTTGGATGAGATTTTGGACAAAGTAGTCTGGACTATTGCCTTGGTTAGGAGTTTAAAAATTATTTGAAAAGTATTGATTTTGTAGTAGCAGTAGTATACATGTTTTTACCTTCTTTAACTCTTGCTGCTAGATTTGATGTTTATTGTCCCTTTATGCAAGAGGTGCTCAAGTGTAATATAACTAAAATGGTTTTGTGATGAAGCAACTATTAACTGCAATACCACATTCCACCCTGCTGTTTTCTTCTTAAGATGAGTTGCACTCAAAGGTGCAGGTAAAAAATACAGTTCTTTTAGTATGTAATTTATAGTAGCAATAAGTGACTTTATCTGAGTGTGGCAGAAGGCACAATTTAGCCAGTTAATTAATGGATAATCCAATATGGAGAGAAATGTTCTTTCAGTTTTCCTGTTATCTTATAATTCCCTTTTATATAAACAATGTAAAAATTCTGCTTGTGTATGTGTTCCTTTACTACTTTTTTCTCTATCACATGTTTAGCTGGAATTGTATAATTTAGATCTATTTCTGTAGACTTAGTTTGTATAAATGAGAAAGTACATGTGTTATTGAAGAATGACTGCATCTCTGATAAATGTTTCTATGACTTTGTACTGCAATCCTAGTAAATTATCCCTTTGTTTTGAACAGTGATGTAGAATGAACAGTTGTTGTAGACAAGAATAATTCTGTTGGTTTTGATTATTCCAGTGCATTCTTTCTTACAGCTTTCTCTGAAGATTCTAGTCCATTGGTTCAAGTTTCTGCTAATTTATTAGATGAGCCTTTATCAAAAGATGCTGGCACTAGAGAACCTGTTTGCCGAAGTGCATCAAGCAAAACATCACCATTTTCTGTGTTCTGTTATGGCCTAGAAGGCAATGAAATCTCACAGGACTTGATGAATCCTTATGAAAAATCTGAGGACCTTGCAGAATACACATCTGGAGGGCATAATGATTTGAATGGTAAAAATGGAATTGCTTTTGTAAACATTGACTCCTATGAGCCAGATAGCAGTGATGGAGAGGAAGAGCATGCTCTAGACAAATATTCTTGGATAAGAGAAGCAGCAGGTCTAATTCAGGGAAGACTAGATAACATACTTTCTCAGTGTGAAAAAGACATGGAGTCCATTAATGCCTTAGAGTCTCAACTGTCTGCTTTCAACCACAGCATTTATAAAGAGAGTTGCGAAGAAGCAGGACCAACGCCTTTGGCATGTCCAAACAATAGGACACTTAAATCTGCTGAAGATGAAGCTACATCAAAAATTAGCCTGAGTGATAACAGTTATGAAACACAGCAGATAAAACATATAGTGGATGTTGGAATTGAAATCCCTGTACCAGTTGCTGATGTATTAAACATCGGTGATGGAGACACTGACCAAGAAAATTCGTCTGAGCTAGTAGTGAGACCTAAAATTAGAAAACAAAATACTGCTAAAGAACTGGAGAGAGAAAATCATCTCCCTAGTGATGATGAAGAGGAAAATGATTCCTGGAGGAGAATTGGAATTGCTGATGTCCAGCAGTGCCATCCTGAGTGTCCCTTGAGAGATGGCAAGGATGAGATGAGTTCTGGTGTGTTCTTTCTCTCAAAAATGCACAGTCATGAAAAGAACATAAAAATAGACTTAAGAAGAAATGCACTAGCTCGAGAGCAAAACAATGTTCTAAGTGACAGTACTTTTTGGAATGGGTTTGGAGACCACAACACACATTACTTAATGTCCCACAAAGATGAAGACAGGTAAAAGTTTTATTTTTCTATCTGTTTTAGTGTTGAATCTTTTGTGTAAATAGTGTGTGAAACTGAACAGTATGTTAGCAAATGAAACATAAAAACTTAAGGCATTTCAGAATACAATTAGATAGCAAGATGCCAACTTTTCCTTTCAGTTATCCTTCACTCTTCTGGTAATATAAAAAGCCTTTCCTTATGTCTGCAGTCAGAGCATCTTATCACTGAGGAATATTACTTGTTTATTTTTATTTCATATTTACTGAGCAGATGGAGGGTAAAGACCGAAAGCCTTGTTCAGCTTTGAAGGTTTCCTTCTAGGCTTACTCTTCAGAACTTGTGTTTTTGCTTCCAAATCTCTGTATTCTGCATGGCAGCCTATTTATGTTATTGTCTCCAGCCTTTTGAAAGAAATTGTTCTTCCTTGTAATATCTGAAGAATAACTTGGTAGGGTTGCTTATGGTCCCATTTTAATGGAAATTCTTCAGATTACTAGGTGTTTCCAAAGCAGCTTTTAATTATGACAGTTTTAGATTTACAAATTGCTCCAGCCTTGATGAGAAGCAGTGTTCAGGTTTCTCCTGCTTTGTGCTCTTCAGCTCTTGGTTTAGGGCAAATTTGGGAGGAAACTCCAAAAGTGGTTCCTCTAGAAAGCAGATGCAAGTGGCCCTAACCCCAACTGATTCGGGAAAATATTTCCTTGGAGAAAAGTGGGAAAAAACTGTTTATTTAACAAGAAAAGTATTCACAAGCATAAAAAAAAGAAAAAATATTAAAATTCAGAGGGTCCTTCCTATGGAGTGTAACTTGGCTCCTTCCTACTCCTTCCTATGGAGTGTAACTCAGTCTCTTACCAGTCCTTCCGGTGCTGGAATGCAGCATCCCAGTCTCTGATGGGCCACAGGTGTGAGCTCCTGGTGTTTTTCTGTCCAGAGCAGGTTTGAACAGTTCCAAGAAAAAGAAAAACCACAGTCCAGGGAACTTGTCTGCCTCAGATAACTAAAACTAACTAAAGGCAAAGGAGAGCTTTGTCCTGCTGTCTGTCCTTGATGCAGACAACACAGTCCAGGAGCAGGAATGTGAAGGAGTGAGTGCAGTTTCTGATAACAAACTGCACACTTCTTTCTTCCCCCTGCGCTCTCAGAACCACTCTTAAAGGCACAAAACCTAATATTCAGCATAAACAGAATAGATGATTGGGGATGCAAGCACCATATAGTCACCCTAAGACATCACCCAAAAGATAAAGTAATTTGGATAAACCTTATGTTGATTAACTTCTATTCATAAAATGTTAGCTTGGGACTCTTCACTATTAATTGGAATTATATAACTGAGCTATTTGAGGGTAAAAACATTTCTAACCCTATGATAATTTATGGAAGACGTAGTAGTGTTTGTGATGGCTTTTTTCCTTCTTTTTCTTGCCATTTTGCTTTCATCTTGTTGATTCTGTTCCCACTTTACAAGACATGTCTTCTGGATGTTGATGTAGCTCTCTTGTGCATGTGCTTGCCGTTCATAAGCTAACCTGCTTAGGAGATTGTATGTCCTGTGTTTTTGTAGAGAGAAAAGCATGAGAATTAATTAGCATAAAATCTTGCCCTTAAAACGTTGGAGACTTGCAACTATGAGAGAACAAAATGCATTTTAAAATAGTAGACTTGGGGTCTTTTCTTCTTCAAGGTGTTAAGTATGGTGTCCTGCACTTGGCGGGANATGGCCATAAACTAAAACACAAGAAGTTCTACTGCAGCAAGAAGAACTTTAGGTTGAGGGTGGCAGAGCACTGGAACAGGTAGCCCAGGGAGGTCATGGGGTTTCCCTCTCTGAAGACATTCCAAACCCATCTGGGACCATTCCTGTATCCCAGGTTGGTCTGCAGAAGGGTTGGATAGCAGGGTGGCAGAAGGGTTGGACTGGATGATCTTCAGAGGTCCCTTCCAACTCTGATAATTTTGTGATTCTTAGTATAGGTACTTGCAAATGAATCCTTCGCTTCCTTGTAAGGTTTGGTTTTCAAAAATTTTTGTTAGTGCATGATTTTTTCCATTTTTTAAATGCTACTGCTAGAAAATTAAAATGTCATGAAGGAAGTGTAATGTATTCTACAATTGTAGCATTGGCTTCCGTGGTGCACAGTGATGGGTTATTGTAGCATGACAAAAAGAAACATGGATTGGTTATTTGAAATGTTCTTGACGATGACAGTAACTGAAACAGTAAACAGGAATCGTGTGTTTTTAACTTAGAATCCCCATAATTTATGTTCTAAAACCTAAAAATACTTACATTTATGACATAAATTGTCAATTATTAGTCTGTACAAAGAAGTAATATGTTCACTCTTGAAAGGTGAAGTTTTATGTTTGAAGGTTCAAACCATATTTTATGTTCATGCAGAGCTGCATAAAAATTGGATTTGACATATGTGTCAAACTACATCCTTCAGCTCAGTTTTAGCTTATTCCCAACCCAGGGAGAAATGCACCTTTTGATTGCTGCAGTGTGGGCCTCCACATTTTCGCTTCGAGGAGGTGCACAGCTTTTGTAGTGTTAGCATGTGGAAGCTGTGTGGGAAGGAGAAAGTCCTGCATGTTTGTTAGAACCATATGTGTTTGAAGGGTGGTGGAAGGTCCCAGGGCGGGGATGGAGGGAGGAGGAACATATCCGTTAGCTCTGTCCATTTAATTTTGGACTGTGTGCCAGGTACAGGTTAGGAGGGGGTTCAGCCAGGGGAGGGACTAGTGTCTGCAAATCCACATGCAGATGCTAAGTTCTTGTGCTATGCTTTTGGCAAGTGACAAGTCTGTAACTCTCTAACCATTAAGTAATGTTCTGCACCCATGCAGAACTGAGCACAGTTAAATCCTGAGTTCTGAAATATTTAATGTTCTTCAGTTGTTTAGTGTTAGTGACTTTAGGTATATCCTTTTCTGGTTTGAATTAGTGTTTGTGTATAAACCTTAAATAGAACAAATTTGACTAAAAGCAAAGGAGTATTTTAAAGTATGTTGGAAGTCATCCTGAGATTGTAAAATAGAGACAGCTAAAACAGGGCATCTGAGTATTTCAGCTATATACAATTTCATCTAAGATGAAATTGTAAAATATGTATTTAAAAACTTAAAACACACATACATACAAACATACAAAAACAAACAACATTCCAAACCAAACTCCCAACCCAAAACCAAAGAACCAAACAGAACAAAAGGTAAAAAAAAAAATCAATATTCAGCTTTAGGTGGTGTAATATGAGATGCATTAGACTACATATCAGAACTCATAATATATATGATTTCTATTTTAAAGTAATCCATTAAAATCGCCCAAAATTAATGAATATTCTCATTTCCATCCCTTTTCTTAGTCATCAAAATTGTGATAGAAAAATTTATTCCTGCCTCAAATTAAAATGTTTATATATAGTCTGTGTCTTGAACTTATTTATTCTTGTAAAACTTGCAGTAT
>VYZP01079219.1:7822-18818 GCA_013400635.1 Hypocryptadius cinnamomeus | reverse complement strand
GGGCGGCTCCCGCGGCACGGCCATGCACGCACGGGCCCGCCGGCGCGCCGCGATGGCGTCAGGCGCCTTCCCTCCGCCGGGGCCAGCCCGGCCGCGGCTGTGACGGAGTTCCGGGCGGGTGTGCTCGCCTTCGGAGGGGCGTTGTCGTTTTTTAACTCTTTCCAACCCGTTGTACATCTCGGGACCACAGGCTGTTCTGAGTCGGAAGGAACATCGAGTCCGGCTCTTACGGGAGCGGCGGCGCTCGGAGCCCACAGCGAGCACCTGCTCCTTGGGGCAGCACACGTGTCACGGTGGCCTTGTGAATTTAAATTGGGCATTTGGTGATCCAGGCAAAAGATGCGGTGACGAATTACCTTAGTGGCGTTCTTCATATACAGCAATTTGAAGAATACAGAATTTGTCATGTGTTGCTAGACCCCAGACCCAGTTTGTGCATATGGTGAGAAGTGTTTAAATTAATTTAATAAGCACAGACTGAGGAGAGCGAAATAAAATACAAGTCTTCAAAAGGGTTGCTGGTGCACTCTACATTGCAATTACTTACAAAGTGAACTGCAGTATTAGAACCTTGCCCAGAAACCTTATAGAAACCTTGTCCAGTTGAGAATGATGGAATTTGTGGCTGGTTAGTGAAGACTTTGTCCAGAAAAGTAATTCAGGCTTTATAGCCACACAAAGCGGCACAGTATGATTTTACTTTGAACTGAACTGATTCAACTGAACTCGTGCAAAACGTTGAAAAGGTGTTCTCTCATTGATTTAAATGTAATTTATATCAACTTGTTATAGTAAATGTACACTTTCAAACTGATTGAATCCACATGGGGAGTTTCCAAAAAAAAAAAAAGTATGTATCGGTTTCATTAAAGGTGTTAAAATTTCTTTTATACTGTGTGGGGCTCAGAAACACTGTTGTTTTGTGAAAACAAGCCTTACGTCAGATACCAGCAATCCTTGAACTCTCTGTAAAACATTTAGTGATGCAAAAGCCTTTGAAACTACTCAAATACTACATCACCAGAAAATTTTCTTTGACTGAACATACTGTGAAGACAGGACATTGTTAGCTTTCACAAGTAATACAAATGGTATAATTTGCAGTACTTTACTGCAAGTAAAGTTGGATTAGTGTGAAAGACCCGACATAAAAATGGCTTTCAGATGTCATACCAAACTCCAAAATTGAAAGAGAAAATATCTTGAACTACTTTAATCTGTATTCCTATGTGAGTTTAGTCCTCCAAGGTATTTCATGTCTGTTGAAATTAATTTCATGTTATATGGTCTCAGCTTTCTGGAAAAAATATTGTATTTTTTATTTCAACTATTTGGATCATATTTAAACTTTGCAATGTGCTTTCAATCTTGGTTAAAGACCTTAAACAATAACTGCATGCACTTCTATTCCTAAAAGAAATATATTTTTTATAACTCTTATTTATGACTGGATTTAGTTTGCAGTGAGAACATATAATACACTAAGGGCTCTACTCAATTTTATCCAGGATAATAAAAACCTACCTTTGCTCTTAAAATAAAAACTGATATTAAGATGGAAAAGCAACATGAACAAAAATGTGGACCTTTGTCTTTCACCCTGTAGTCAGGTTGGCCAAGATGGTATCACAAGGGCTCTGTCTCTCAGGGCCTGCAGCTATCCAAGGTTGTCCCCATGGACTTCTGTCACCAGAAAATTCCCTATGAGATTGAGTTTGTACTTTCTAATTGAATCTCCATTTATCCTTGCTACCGTGCCTGGTTTTCATTGCACAGTGCTCTTGGGACTTCCAGACTTCCTTTCAGGCTAAAGCAATCAGGAGAATGAACTTTAAATCCTAATGGTTCATTAAGCCTGTGTGGCAGGCCAGAGATAATTCAAAATAGCCTGTTTCAAATCCTTTAGCTATAAATACCTGGCCTCAGCCCCAGCTGTTTTTCTCTGCAAGTCCACACCTGTCAGGTCCCACTGCTTGCTGATGCAGCGTGGTCTGTCTGTATCAAAAGCAGTGTTGTCTTTGCAGTCTTGTAGAGACTTCAGACCCATGGTATGACTTGGACTCACTACCTCTCTGTAAAAGATACTCTGATGCAAGAAGGACTCTCAATCCAAATGCCACCTCCTCCAGCCACAGAGCAGTTCTTAAAACCATCTGGACCAAAGGACTTAAATCCTAATATCCCTACATTCATTTCTTGGCTTCCTTCTCTTCTCTGGTTGGATAACTTTTCAGTTCTTGATGTAAGCTTTCAGCTTGAAGAGTCTGTCTCAGCTGACCTTTCAGCAGCACTACAGTGAGCCTGTGTCCAAAAAGGCAGCTAAAATCAATGTCTAAAACAGCACAGCTGTTGGTATGTTTGCCAAGTCCCACAGTGGCTGATAAGACTGTGCTGAGCCTGTTTTTCTCAAGAGGTCAGGTTGCAAGTAACAATGGGGACCAAACCCAAAAGCTGCCTTTGCAGTCACTGCTGTTCTTTTTCTTGCTATTTTATCTGGGTTTGTCTTGTTTTCTCTGTGAAAGGAGATCTCCAAAAAGGAGATTCCTTGACAACCACAACTTCATCACCTCTCAGCTAGTCTTTTCTATCCATGCAGTCACTGCCATCTTGTATCCAGGTTTCTGAATTGACAGTGTGTGTTAGGTAGGAAGTTCACCCAATTGCTTATTAATGCTCTGTTGTGGCAGGTGCAACTCATTCATTCAGAGAGAGTCCCTCATCCAGCCTTTAAATCCTAGAAGTCTTGCAGGGTGGAAGAATGCTGATGGCAGTGTGTTGGAGTAGGAAATACATTCCCCCTTAGGACTGTGTGCCCAAAGGAATTTGTGCATTTTGAAATTTATTCCATCAGGTTCCTTATCCCACAGCTTGCACTCTATAAAAAGGATAAATGAAGAAATGCCTCAGCTGCATAGGTTGGATATGGTACAAAAAATGTGCTCTGGATTTTTTTCAAATGTTTTAGCTGGCATCTCCTTTTTCATTTTTAACCCTACAGTATTTTTAATGACAGTTCTTGCTCTCATACTTAGGAAGAATGAGTATTCAAACTCTCAGTTTTGTTTTTGAAGTTGTGTGGTAGCAGGTTTGCTTCAATATCTTTGACCCTCATGACAAATAGAGACTAATCCTAGCATGTTTGGTCATTGAGAAGTACATCTAAATGCCATTGAGGATTGTCAGCTTGTGGTCGTATATATGGAATTCTCTTAGGAATTCTGTTTTGTGGAAGTTATTTTTAAGAGGGTGACCGTTCAATTACGTATGAAATCTATCAGTGCAAAGGGTGAGCTAAAGTTAGCAACAGTTACAGTAGTACAGGCTCATTTGACTGAAAATGTGAGAGGAATTAAGTTGTTACTGTCAGGCACACATTAATTTGAGCAAATATAGGATGATACGGTGAAACTGTCAATGGTCAAAGGTAGATTCCCCTGACAGTGTATCAGGACTCTCTTTATTTGTACTTAAACAAAATGTACCAAATGCTGAAAGTCCACCAGATGGCACACGAAAGCCTTGGTACGGATAAGTGCCGTTATCCGGGAGAACGAGAGGAACTGCATGCCTGGCTGAAAATTTAATCTGTGTTACACTATGCAGACTCTGCTTTGTTTTGTCAGTAATTAGTAGGTCAATCCCTAATAGCTAGGAAATGGTTCAGAAAAACATTAAGGGAAAGAAATGCGATAAGACAGCAATTATGTTAATTTCTTTCAGCTAATGATTTGTCTTGATTTGTAGTGACATTCGTGATGTAAGGACAGGGAGCGGTTGGAGTGAGTCCAGAGGAGGGTCATGAAGAAGATCAGAGGGCTGGAGCACCTCTCTGTGAGGACAGACTGAGAGAGTTGGGGTTGTTCAGGCTGTGGAAGAGGACTCCAGGGAGACCTTAACAGCACTTTCCAGTACCTAAAGGGGCCCTACAAGAAAGCTGAAGAGGAACTTTTTACAAGGGCATGGAGTGGTGGGGCAAAGGAGAATGGCTTCAAACTAAAAAAGGGTGAGCTTAGATTAGATATGAGGAAGAAGTTCTTCCTTGATAGGGTGATGAGGCACTGAAACATGGTGCCCACAAAAGTTGTGAATGTCCCTTCCCTGGAAGTGCTTTGGATGGGACTTTGAGCCAATGGAAGGAATCCCTCCCCACAGCAGGAGGAGCTGGCACTAGACAATGTTTCAGGTCTCTTCCATCCAAACAATTCTGTGATTCTATTCTTGAGGTGGACATCTTCAAACAGTTGGGGATTGACTAGATCTGCCTTTGGCCCTTGATTCTCTAAGTGGGTTATTGCCTGCTGGGAAATGGCTGATATGGCTGGCAATCACTCTAGTGGAAATAAATTATCTTGTCTATAAATATATGGATTAAATATTATATTATATGATATATATAATATATAAATAAAAATATATACAATATATATTATATTTACTGAAATAAATATATTCATGAAAGACCTGTGTTCAAGTAGCTCCCTGGCCTTATATCTGTCGAAATAAGGAACCTGATGTAGGATGCCTGGTGCTGACTGTGGTGCCTCTCTCCTGCTCCACTGGTGCTTGAAGGCATAGTTTCAATATCAGAGACATCATGACCTGTGGAGGTCTGGCTGTTTGTTGGTGTAATGCTGAAACTCTCCTGTGTTGTTTCCAGCCAGTGACTGAAGTGTGTTCTGATAGTGGATTAAATAATATGATAACGTGACCTTTCTCATAGAAACAAGAGGTGATGTTGCCACAGAAACAAGGGAGGAAAGCAGCCTGTGCCACTATAAGCACAGTAAAGCTTTTCTGCAGCACTGTGAATGCTTCTGATGAATGATGCTAACAAATGAGATGGATGCACAGGTTGTAAATGGGGTAAATGAGGTGTCTCTTGGCAATCTGTCTGTGCTATTTTGCAGTTTATATTCTGAGAAACTTCCAGCTACCTTTTACTCTGGTGTTTTTTGAATGTCAGGAAAGATGGGAATTAAGGATCCACAGGGGATTGCCTCCAGAAAAGTCAGCTGCTATTCATTTTAGGAGTAGAAAATGTCTTTTTGTCATCCTGTTTTATGACTCCTATACTTCTTCCAGATACTGCAAAAGACAAAATAATCTTCTGGTTCTACTAATAGTAGCCTGCTCTGTCTTTTCAGTGCTCCTCATATCCTGAGCCCTGTTACAAAAAGAATTGTGAAGACATTTATAAATGAAATAAAGAAGATTGAGGCATTTATACTTCAATCCTTTCTTGCACAGTGCTATTCCTATACATATATATATATATATATATTATTTTTTTAAATGGAGAACTGTAAATCCTTCTGGCCTGGAAAACAGGTCTCAGATCTGAGGAGATTGCCATTCAAGAGAGGTCCAAAGTAACCATCTGTTTGAAAGAAAGATAGCTGATTATATCTCCTAGGCTGTTTTCAAGCCCCTGTACTGCAATCTGATTTTTACAAGTGGATTTCAGGAGGGTTGTCACTTGAGAAGTATTAAAAACAAGGATAAATAATTCAGTTATGTGAATTTTCTTTTTTTATCTACAGACTTTAGCAGGTAGATTATTATCAGCTGTGTTCAGGGGGTTGTGTGTTGGGAGTTTTTGTCTGTATTTTCTTCTGCAGTTAAACGTGTTTTTGTATTGATAGACTGGAAAATTTGAAGCCTTTGCCCCAGATGTAATAGAAATGAGAGACAATTATTTTTGAAGTTAAAAACATGGTTAGTTTTAGTCTCTTAAGTATATGCTTTTGTTTTGGATCAAATATGGACTTGCTTGGATAATATCAAAACAATTGTTCTTGTTGTATTTCCATCCTACAAGGATGAAAAAAAAAAATCTCAAATCTGATAGGGATTCTGTTTTCACATTGCAAGCCAAAGAGGCTGAGTAATCATTACAGCATTTTCCTATTTATCCTGTTTATTTTCAGGAACCACTGAGATTCCTTTTCCAAGAATACGATAACTCAAAGATAAGGTTTTAATTATTTTAATCCGTGTTTTGTACAGGAAAATATGCTCAAATGATGAAGAAATTCCTCCTAAATCTCTGCTTAAGGATGAGAATTAAAAAAACTACATCAGTGTAAAACAATTGTAGATTTATCATTTTTCTGCTGCCCTTCTCAGGTAGTGTATATTACTTCAGAAAGTCTGTAATATAATTGATTTTCTTAGAGGAGCTGAGTCTCTGACTATCAATAGCAGCATTATCTACCTTTGGGAAAATAAAGGGTAATAGTCATTATTTTGAGTGGATACTGAAGAACTTGACTGTCAGTTTTTGCATTTGAGCACAGAAGCTCTAGGTGCTCAAGCAAGTGCACCTTCAGTAGATTACGTAATCTCCAATGTGATGTGTCTTATCTTGAAAACTGTTGAGTGTCCTTCATTGCTGAATGCATCAGTGCTAGGTGTCACTTGATGCCTGAATGGTCACTGAGTGTCAAGGATAAAGATAAGGCAGCATAAATTTAGGCAATTGTCGAGTTGTCCTAATTTGAAGAGAAAATTTTCTGTTCTCATTTTCTGTTCTCAACTTCCTGCTGAGTTCATGGTTTGCTTTAGTTTGTCACATCCTCATTTACCTGGTTCAACTTCTTACCATCACATCCATCCCCCTCCACGTAAAAATCCCAAGATCTCAGAAGTCACGGTAATAGCAAAAAAACTGAAACCAACCAACCAACCAAAAAAACACCACCTGCCCTGCCCCCCACTGCCCAAAAAACCACCTCCTACTCCCAAACCAAAACCAAGCAATAACAAAACAAACCCCCAAAACAACCAATCACCCAACAACCAAAGCGACACAAAACATGAGTGTCAGGGACTCTTCTGTGAGAAACAATTTTAATATTCCCTACACTGGTGAAAGTAGGAAAAAAATAAATGAGGTGTGGACAAAATCCTGCTCTCATAGCAGATTCTCATTTCATTTACCCAAATCACTTAAGAGCATGAGAAATTTCTCTGCTTAGGCAATGATGGAGGAAGGAAGCCCCAACAGCCACACCTGAGAGAAACTGCAACAAGCCGACAGCAAAATTCAAGGTGTGCAGCTGGCTGTCCTAGTCAGCAGTTCCCAGAGCAGTGCCTCTTTTCATGCTCCTCGGTGCAGTAAATCATTCTCGCTTCATTCTGACAGAAGAGGGCCTCCCAGTGTCACCTTAAGGGAGACAGTGGACTCTGCTGAGAAATCAGAATGGGAGCTTGGATGCTTTCAGGATGAGCAAAATCAGCTCTTGCTGTCCAGGTGTGGTTCAGGTGGTAGGATGTTGAAGTCCTCTAGAGGCAGCCTGAGTTTTTAAGTGCTCAATTCTTTAACAGGTTACTGATTTATGGTAAAAATTCTGAGCTCTGGATTAGGAGAAATGTTTCCTAATTGAGTCAAAGCCCACGCCTTTCTCCTCAACTAGCCAAATATTTAAATAAACTTTGCATTCCACTCTGAGAGCAAGGCACATAAGATATCAGGCTTGCAAGGCCTTGTTTGCAGCTCCCCAAAGCTGATAAATATCAGAATTCTGATAAATATCTGAATCTAATGCCTTTTAATGCTGGACTCACCAGTAGGATTTAACATTATGCAGTCCTGAATTGTGCTTACTCTCAGTTTGAGTTCATGTACACCATCTTCATTGGAGGACTGAAATGCAGACCTGTTGTCAAACTGGAGTTCACTAGCACAGCCAGGCTCAAGTGGAAGTTGTTTGAGGACACCTTGTGTGCCTTGGAGTGCTCCCAGCTTCTCCTTGGCTGGATGAGCTGGGTGTGGCGTCCCTCCAGGGCAGCATGGTGGTGGCAGCCAGGCTGACCAGCTGGAGGCAGCTACAAACCGTGTAGGCCACACGGTCCAGCACACTTAAACCCATGCTGAAGCCTGTTCCTAATTTTTTGCTGATGAGCCGTCCAAAAAGTTAAGTAATCCGGCTAAACCAGTACTGAGCTCTTTCTCGGTAAGTAGTGTCACTTCTGCAATGACCCCAGTGCAATCAGTGGGGCAGTCAATGTGGCACTTGAATTTGTCATTTGGAAAAATACACTGGTTTTTTTGGGGCTTTTTTAGTGGTGGTGGGTTTTTTTATTCTTGTTTTTATTTTTATTCTGTTTTCATTCTGTGTCTCAGAGCAGAAGGCAAGATGCCCACATTAGTGTTGCAAATCTTTGGACCATCTCTACAGATACTTGCAGACAGGAGAAACTGAACAGATCTCCCTGGCAGCCCCCTCACTGCTGGGCTGTGTGCATCCCAGCAAAAAGGACAGTTTGGAGTGTCTTAGTTTTCTTCACTTTTTTTGCTAGTTTTCAATTCAGCAGAATGATGAAAAAAGTTCTCCTGTAATTTTCCACCACATCTGCATTCCAATGATCCTATGGGTTATTCTAACATACAGTATGATTTTCCTGGCAAGTCACTGCTATTTCATACTTTTTATTTATTTATTTATCTTTACTGGACATGTATATTTTTAATTATGCATGTGCAAACTCATTATGTTGGATGAGCTGTCTCATACAGGTTTATAGATTGAGAATAAACTTTGTGGTTGTCACACACTTTCAGTAGAAAATAATACATATGTTTATATGGAAAAGGATTTATAGTTCTTAGATTTTTAAAGAGAACCTAAGTCTGCCAAGTTATGAAATTTTATTTGCAAATAAATGTTCTACTTAAGTGTTCTTAAGACATCAATATAAACATTGGGAATGTAAATGCCAAAGATATGAGTGCATCAAAGAAGGAGATTTTAAATTAAATTCTTAGTTCCCAAAAAAATGTGTTGTTTTGACAGAATATCCTCTCTTTGCCAGTAAGCTGGGGGGCATCTGTAATGTTTCCATTCCTTGATATAGCCAATATATATCATGGAAGTCCCCAGAATGTGCATTTACTTGAAATCAAAAGTAAATGCTTCCAAACAAACCTGCAGTGTTCAAACATAAACCTTTTTGGGGGGGCTTAAGAGCACAGTATTTGAGGAAACCATTAAAAGGAGTATAACCTTAAAGGCTTGCAGGTATTGCAGACTATAAATGTAGGTGTCATAAGGGGGAAGGATGGTGCAGTCTATCTTGTAGGATTGTGCGGGCAAGGCAGCTGTGATTGCACTGACTGATGGAAATGGGCATTTTTCACTATTGGGTGCTAATGGAAAGGTGGGGAGAAAGCAGCAAAAATCCCTATGTTTGTCCCTTTCCTTTTCTTATCTTTCAGTAGATCTATACTTATAAAATTCATTTATTGTGATTGATCACTTCTGTGCCTGCACATCCACTTACTATTTTTTACAGTGTTCAGGGCAATGCAGGTTAAGGTCCTGATTCTCATACTGACACCACTACAAAAATAGGTGCTAATCATTGGACTTGTCTGAGTGTTCGTCTGCCATTACAAAAGAATCCTTATTTGAGACAGTTGTTCAGGTTTAGCTTTAAACATAAATCTTAGTCCAATTACTCTCAGTGGAAGCAGTTTCTTAAGCATATCTTTAATATAGTCCTCAAAGGAGACATTAATTTAGCATTTGAGAAGCTGAACCCACAGGTACATGAACATAGTGCCTTTTGTTCATAAACCATGAGCATTTACTTTCAAATATTCTTCAATTTTTTTTCTGTTTGTGTGATTTTCAAACCAAATATTGAATATAATACTATAGAGCATCGGGGAGTTACAAGTGTATGACATAAAAGAATAAATTGAACACACAAAAAAATTATTACAATGAAAGTGAAGAACTTAAAGATATATTGAACAAGACTAGATTAGTGGTATTTTTTTTGTTTTGGTTTGATTTAGGATTTGTTTTGTTGTTTTTTTTTTTTATTTTGGGTGTTGTATTTTGGGTTTTTTTGTCTGCCATTGAAGGCATGATGTGTCACTACATCATTAAACCCTTAAGCCCTTTTTCTCAGAGGTTTTTTCCCCAAATTTTCCAGTCTTGCAACAGAGATGCAACTGGCTCCTTTGTACGTGCACAATCTCATAATTGCAGCCATAGAATTACCACAGAGTTAAGACTGTTGCAACATTTGAAAGAAAAATTGCGGCAAATTAATATTTATGTATCCTTGAAGCTGTTTTGTTGGATGCTCGTTCTGGCTCCATTGCTTGCCAAGAGACTGTTGTGACTCAAGTACATACACAGACTCTGAAAAAGCTGACATGTATCCTAAGAGGGGAAAGAAAGGTCATTCCCTCTTGAGCAAAGCATTTAGCATAAGGGAAGCATCTTTCCTTTGACAGATGGGAATGCCATCCCTGCGTAGTCCTTCAGCCTTGTTTGACAGCTGGCTTTGAAAGCTAGCGAGAGCAGAGGTGTGTCTGTGCTGAGCTAGGCGTGCCTTTGAAGCAGTGTAGGTGTGCCTGTGCCACACAGTGTGTTCCTGTACATGACCTGCATTGTGCAGGAGCACTGCATTCATGTGTGTGTGTGTGTGTGTGCTTCTGTGCTCATGTTTGTCAGCCCCATCTCCCAGCATATGGCTGAGAAGCTCAGGCCAGGGGTGGCTCAGTAATTCAACTTGCTCTGCATCTGGGTTCTGTAGAATTCCTTACAGCACATTTTAAGATCCTAGGTATATGTGTATCAGTGTTAAACTTGCCAGCCTGCAACAAATTCACACTAGAGATCTGTCTATCTATCGACTGAAATCAGAGGAGACAGATTCTAAAATATAAAGCAATTCCTTATTTTGTTCATTACTCCTACGGGTAAAATAGGCTGTTTGTCTGACAAGAAACTGGGGAGAAAAAGACAGTATGGAATTTTATTCAATTTTAATATCCTTGTAGGATCAAGACTAGTTCAAAGCAGTCAAGGAGAGATGAGGACTCTTAGCCTGCTAGCTGTTGGTCCAATGTAACTTTGGTAAGGTGGGGATGAATGGAAGTTAAAGATGCTGACATAATTCCTATGCACAGGACAGAAAGATTAAGTTTATATGGGAAAATTTTTAAGGGTTGAGAAGACAATTTATGCATGTATATATA
>VYZP01079217.1:0-21141 GCA_013400635.1 Hypocryptadius cinnamomeus | reverse complement strand
TGTCTTTTTCTTCACACTGAACTGCAGTATTTGTTACCTACCTGATGATGTCAGAGGCCTGGCTTTTATATACTTACAGTGTTAGTTTCCAAGAGCATTCCCAGAAGTATTATGTGAAATTACTTCTACCCCCTCCGCCCCATCTTTACATAAAGCAGGTTAACTTAGGGAGAACCTAAAACAGATTTGTGCATGTATATGTATAATACTTGCATTCATTCATGGACCATCATAAAGAAAAAGATTAAGCTCCTGACCGCAAACTGCAGTTGTAAACATGAAAAAAAAATTTTAAAAAAGGAAGTAATTGGTCCTTTGTACAGAACGTTCTGTTGAGGTGTGTGTGCAAACCATGGTTACACAAGGAAAATGAAACAAAACTTAATTTATCAGTTGCTTTTTGTGTTTAGCCTGAGGTTGTGGCCAAAGCTGTAAGCTGGAAGGATTTATTGCAGGAGGATAACAGCATCTGTGATAATTTGTTGTGATGTCCTCATATGTACCAGCTCACACCACCTACTGAAACAGGAAGAAATGACACAGTCTAATGAGCTATTAAGTAACAAGGCAGATCTTACTATTAGCAAGTGTTAGTTTATTTAAAATGGTACATAGTGGTAGTCTTAAATTACAAGACTCTTGCATCAGGTCATAGAATAATAGAACACCCCGCTTTGGAAGGGACCTTGAAAGATCACCTGGTCCATCCTTTTGTGGGAAAGGTAACATAGATGAGATTATTTAGCACTCTGCCCAGTCATATCTTCAAAACCTCCAGCAATGGAGACTGTACCACATTCTTGGGGGGGTTGTTGCAGTGAATGTCTACTCTCTCTGCAGAAAAAATTTGTTCTTACATCAAGATGCAGCACTCGTAGAATGTGTTTTGTTAAAAGTGAATACTCAAGTACTTCTTGAATAAACTGAAAGTAGGTAAACTGCTTGTGACCCTGATGGCTTTAATTTTCTGTTTAGATGAGAAATATCAAACTGTCAGATTTCACAGAATCTCTGAAGAAGATCAAGCGCAGTTTGAGCCCTCAGACCCTGGAAGCGTACATTCGCTGGAACAAGGACTTTGGAGATACCACAGTGTGAGACACTACTTGGAGTGAAACACTGCTGCCTGGGGAGCAGTTGGTGCAGACAACTGAGAAGCTGCCAGAGTTTACAGGACTTTACAGATATTTAAATATCTGCATTAAAACTTGAGATTAAGAGAAAATTATACAATGTGAAATGTGTTCATCATCAAAGCTTCCTTGCCATTTAGTGAGGATTTACATACTGTAAGAAAGAGCACAACAGGACTTGAGATAAGTAAGATTCCTAGCAATCTGATTCTGGTTTGAACATTAATATATGTATATTGTTTCTGCTGCAAGGCTCTGATGATATTGATCATTGGAGGACTTTTCCCTATGTTGCGTGTGTGGTTTTTTGTTTTTAATTTTGCCATGACTTTGATGAACAATGAGGTTCATTTTGAGGTTTGTAAACTGCAGTTCATTTTTTTTGACTTTTTTTATCCTTAATGTGCCAAATAAAACAATTTCCCTGTGCAGAGTGGAAGAGCAGCATTGGGGAATTACAATTATTAAAATGTTAAAAGTAGCTGGTCTGTTATTATTTGTTTTTTTGTTTTGTTGTAATGTGACTGAGTTGTTCACAGGACACAGGTTTGAAGAAGACCTTTGATAGCAGAACAGCAAAAAACTCCAACCTTATAAAACCAATTCGATCTGCCTTTTAAAAGAAAAATTACTAAATAAAAGAATAGACTGAGATACTCATTTACTGGCAGTATTTTCTCTTAATGCATTTTGTAATGCTTTCATTGGTAGAATGTTAGCTTATGCTTACAGTGTACAACTTGAGCCCAGCTGATGTTTGAGAGAGTAGGTGATGCTCATTGTTGAGTTTCAGAAATTACGTGTTTCTACTCTGTATTTTGGTCTGTTTATGATAATTGAAAGTAAAATTTCCATTGTGATAATTTTTTTAATCTCCACATGTAAGCATTAAAATATGAGGCTACATGTTTAATACATAGCACACATTAATGTTTTTATAGCTTTCCTATGTTTCAGTTTATATATTAAAGTATGAAACACTCAACTGATCTGCTTTTTTAAAAAGAAACTGCATCTTTGTACAAATACTTGTTTTTATTATATAAATGACAAGCTATTATAAAAACAAACTCTTAAATGATAGCCTTTAAATACCATAAGAAAGGAAAGCGTTTTTGCCTTTACTTCTAAAGGCCCAACATCTTGTTTACAAATTCTACACAGACTAAACACAGATGTTTGCAAGGCAGAACTCTAGTTCCATGTTAAAGCAGGTTTGTGGGTTGTTGGGTTCTTTGTTTTTTTGTTTGGTTTGGTTTTTTTTTTACACCTCTCCCAACTTAGTGATACTGCAAAAATGCATATTGTTTACTGTTGTTTTAATGAAAATGAGTTGTAATTGTTGTTTGCTTTTGGTCTTAACAGAAAATTTGTTTTTAATGTTTAACTTATTTTTTGAACGACTTAGCTGAAAGTTGACTATAAATAATATATGTATATATGAAAAGAAAAAACCAACCCTAGCTGATAGATGCAGTTGTAGGTATAGTAATACTCTGAGAGGACTGTGCTCACTGTGTGGTATTGAGTACTAAATAGCAGAAACTCTGTCAAACCTTTGAGATGCACATATGCAATATGTTTGGGATTTTTTTTTTTTCAACCAGAGATGCTTTTAACTGATCTTAAGATTAAAAGCAATCAAATAAGAGAAGATTGTGTTCCACTGCTATGCCTTTTGGAATAGTCTAACCAAACCACTTCTAGCCTTCTAAGGATAGGACTCTCAAATGTATGTCTTATGTAAATGAAATGTGACTTTGGTTCCTCTGATTCACCTTTCTGGAGAAATGCTAAAAGATTTCAGATTCTTAAGTCTCATGTCTTGCTTTGCCTTAGATCTGCCTTCAGTAGACCATCTCTGCTGTTGGAGATTCCTGGCTGACTTGATCCATATTTGTAATATTCTTCATAGTGCTAAGCATGAATATTACTGTTGTATTAGCATCTGCTGAATAGCTACAGCTAAGAAAGGGCCTTGGCTTTATTCATAAAGCTTTGATAGACATTCCTTGAGATTCTTTGCAAATGAGAACTTTGAAGATAACGCTTCTGGTTTTGAGTGTTCCTAAATGATTGTTACAAAACTGTTGGTTGTGTCCACTTAATTTTGAGGAACATCCTGATTATTTATTTCAAATGCATATTTATTGGCATGGGATAGGTATCTGAAATGTTGAGATAGAAGTCCCCATCTCCTAAAGTAGCACCAGTATGCAGCACAAAGAGTCAGAATCACCAGCTGCTACATAAAAAGAAAAGGGACCAGCCCTTTCACTAGTTTGTACAACCAGTTCAGGTCAGGAGAATCTGTGTGACTGGTACAGCTGCTTTTTGGTCTTCTATTATGCCTGATTGTTTTCTGCTTAGTGGATGCCCTATAAATTAATGCAGTGAATTAATGCAGTGAAAAAAAAGTAAATTTTGTTCTACAGCATCAGTTTGCCCCACAGCTGCTGGACTCTTAGCCCATGGCCAGGTGCTATTTGGTTCATAAATCTCCTTTAAATGTCTTGTCTTATGCTATTTTCTGAATAATGTCTTTTAAGAATAATTCTGTTCCGCTTAAGGCATTATCTTGCATCTTACTCCTCATTTTACATGTACTAAGTCCCAGCTCAGTGATTCCATCTATATGTTGGATTAACTGTGTATAAGAGCAGATCTGGGGGAAAAACAACCACAACCATGGGAAAAAACCACCAAACCTCCCCCCCACCAAAAACCCAAAAAAACCAAAAAACCACCCCAAATAACCTCAAATTACCCGTATTTCCCAAGTCTATAGTACTTACTCAGAACTTTACCAGCTGTATTTTCCATAAAATTAGATTATGTTCTAATACAGTGTATCAAGTGAGAATAAACAGGACAGCAGCTTGGGTGCTTTTTAACCTTTGTGAAGACTAGTATTCCATTAGCTCTCTGGACTGATTTTTTCCTTTCTTTTTCTTTTCTTTTTTCCCCCCTTTTATTTTCTGTGAATCTGCCCACTGCTAGTGAATGAGCAACTTGACCCACTTTTTTGACATGATTAGTAAGCAGCTTGTCTGGCTCTCTGCCAGTGTGTTTTACTGACTTTAAAGTGTAGCAGTTACTGGAGGGAGAAAATAAAACCAACTCAAACCCCTTGTGTTTTTCTAACAACCTTCTTCATACATCTTTCTGCTTTTATTAAGCAGGAGCCACATTTTTTGTCTTTCAGCATACTGGAAGAATAGTATGTAGATTGCTCTTTCTCCTTAAAACGAGAATTTGTTTTGTGTTATGATGCTGCCTTTACTAATGTTGACTTTTCTGTGGACTACAGCAAACCTGTACAGTTCTCTGCGTATGCAAAGACAAAATCAACACAGCATATTAAAGATAAGCCTTAAACTAGGATATTTATGCACAAATAAGTTTCTTGTTCCTGTTAGTTTCTTAGACTTTACAGCATTTAGAAGATCAGAAAAATTGGCATTGTGCCCCTAACATGTCTTGCTGACTCAAAGCCAGTTGTTAGTACAGTTCTGTTGAATGTGGCTCTGCAACTTTACGTAGGTAACAAATGTGGTAATAACACTTTAAAATGAGTAAGAATGGGATCTCTGAACTGAGAAGGTATGTTGTCAGAGGCTATTGCTGGTTTTTCTGTTCCATTCTCTCAAGTGGTTTTAAAATTACAGTTTTTATACATAGAACTCAATTAACCTTACCTTCTGGTGTAGGATAAATAGTATTTTTTCTGTTCTGGACAAGCGGGGTTTAGCACTGCTTGGCACTGCTGTCAGGTCCCTCTTAAGAAATTTAAGTATTTTGTACTGGGAATACTGAAGTCAGATATGCTGGCAAATGGAGCTGAGACATCTGTTCTGCAACTGGAAAGCAGTGTTCTCCTTAGGGTTTCCTTAATCACCTATGGTGAGACTTTGTGCCCTAGATTTCCATAGTGCTTTCCTACCCAAGACATGGATGATGCATAGTTGTGCTTAGTCCATGCTTCTCTAGCTTCTCCAGCTTCAGTGGTGCTCCTGCATGTGGCAGCTTTGGGAGGGGGCCAGTGCTACTGTACCTGACCAGATTTTAATTCGTTTTCTGTGGTGCCCTCAAGCTTTTGTGATGCTTTAAGTTGTTGGGGTTTCTACCAGATATCAAAAATGGAATGAAGAGTAGCAAGCAGGTAGTGAATGCAACTAGTTATCTCAGTCATTGTGCTAATTAGAGGCAGTTTTATTATTAGTTTCTCCTGAGCTGCTATTTAGTGTTGAAGAATGTTGTTTTACTGACCTATGTGAATTTTCATGCTTAGGATGATCTGCAGACATCCTAAGAGATGGCAAATTGATCACCTATTTTCTTTTAGAAATTCTTATTTAATTATAATTTTCAATATATTTTCTTTTAATTATGGTAATTATAATTCCACAGGATGAGGAAGTTAAGCTGTCACTTCCTGCAAATACAAAATCATCTTGTAAAATATGGGGAAATGTGTATTCTGTTTTTCCTGCTTCTTGTGTAAATCATTAACTGTCTTAGAGTGGAAACTTCTTACCTTGTCAATAACTACCTCCTGAGTTCAGCAATAATTGGCAAGGTACACGCTCCTCCGGTGGATTCAACATACTGGCTCAACACTGCAGATTCTTCAGAGTCTGATGTTTTGATTTGAAATGCTTGACATTACTTCTGGAAACTACGGTGATGAACCTTGTTTTGCTGTAAGGCTTTCCTTGCCTTCATAAGATACACTCCTTAAAAAATCCTTTCTTCAGAGAAGTGGCTGTGAGGATTAAAGGTTGGCGCTCTTTGTAGTTGGTTAATACAGGCGTAGTGGCCAAAGATGCTGGGGTGTGGGCTCTCAGTTATGCAGGGTTCTCTCCCGTTAGAAGTGGGGAAGAAAATATTTTGTCTAATAGTGGCACACCTGTCAAAGGGACTGGAAATACAGAAACTGCTTTTGCTACATGATTCCCATTTTTAGTCGTGTGAAGGGCTAGTCAGTATTTTTCAGAAATCTGTATTAAAGTGATGAAGACAAAACACCATACCCCACCCCCATAAAATATATTGAACAACTCCAGTCTGGGATGGGATTAATTTTTGTATTTTGTTGTTTAGAAGCACTTTTGTTTCATTGTTCTTTTAAGAATGTTTTCTGAAATGTTAAACACCATTTTACTAATAATAAGCAATGTAAAAAAGCATGACAAGCAGTCACATAGCTTTAGCTTACAATAAAATGTTTTGTTTGTCCTGTTATTACTGTTTTCTTGTCTGTTTATCAGATAAAATGTCCAAAAGTAAAAGCCTTTTCATTAAACTTGAAGCCTATTAAATTGCTGCTGGTTTTAAAAAAACATTTAAAAACATCAGGTGTTGTATACCAGATGATGGAACAATAAATATGTAAATAAATCAGTTTCTAAAGAACATAACTCAAGTTCTTAAAACTAATGTAAACAGAAGTGCTACTTCCTAAATAAATGTGCTTAAACTGAAAGTGTGTGCTTATCCTAGTCTTGCTAGATCATGGTGAAAACCAGGAGTTTTCACATAACTAATTCTGGTGGTCATGGGGAAGTCCTGAAAAATTTGGAGCAACATTTGCTTGGCCTGAAAACGGCTCTTCTTTTGCTTGGGGAAGAGTGCTGCTGTTAATTCTGTTAACAATATAATTTCTTTACTTCTCCCCATTGCCTTGTCATTTGTAATTCTCTGTCTTGAGGCTGCATCTGGACTGCTTACAGCTATTTCTGTTATTACAGCTACATCCTGAAGAGAAAATTAATCAAACTTTCTTTTTGTAAGATTCATTTTAATATTACATATGTGTCAGCATTAGAGGTCTCCCAAAAAACAGCCATGACCACTGTCGTCATCATGTCAATCACTGCTAAAACAAATCAACCAAATAAAAATCAATACAGTAAGGAAGAAAAAACCCCAGTGTTTTGGACTGAAGCATGTGAGCTATTCCTGCTTCTGTGAAGGAATAATTCCTTAGGACAGAAAGACATCACTGGTGTCTATCCAAGGTATCGCTCTTTGGCTGAAATACTACTGCTTGAAGGTAGAATTTGAACCACTAAAATGATTTCTATTGGTAATTTTGCGTATAGGTTACAGACATTCAAATATTTTGTTCTTGTAGAGGAGAAAATCAGATAAATTAAAATCAGTGAAGAAAGAAGAGCATGAAAAAACACATCCCACTATTTGCTCTTTTGAAATCTACAGAGATTTTGTTTTTGGCAGCATACCCTGGACTGAAGTTTCTCTTGGACTCATTAAATTGTTCCCATTCCAGCCAAGGAGGGGAGACAAGGCTGCATGCCTAGTGTTAGATGCTGGTGCATCTCAGATGTTTATTTCTGTATTTTAATGCTCTAAGTTTGCTAGAGAAAAGTGAGAAAAAAGTAAGTTAAAACTTGTTGGGTGTTTTTTTGTTTGGTTTTGGTTTGGGTGGGTGGGGTTTGTTTTGTTTTGGGTTTTTTTGTTGTTGGGTTTTTTTCCCCAGTCATGCCATCTTTCTGCAAATTTCCAAATATGTTGTGAACTTGTGAACTCCAGCCTGTTTCCTACAAGGGTTCGTGTGGCTCTGGAGAAGACAGTTATGCAATTTTCCCTAAGTTATTTTTTATTCTATGTATCATGATAGATCATACATGTAGTGGTGAAAGCAGAAAAATATAATTTAACTGAAATCCATCTCTCAACACTTGTGAGATTATTCCAGGTGCTGTGTTGCAGCTATATTTTAAAAAACCTACATGTTTTCCAAAATATCAGCCTACAAACAACCTATTGAGCAAAGTGTGGTGGTTTTACCACAGTTTAGAAAATTCCACTTTTTTGCAAGCGTATACTGTAAGAACAATATGTTCTTTCTAAGTCTGTAACTTCTGTTATTTTCAAATCTCGTTTTAGTAATTTCTAAAAGGCCTCAAACTTGCCTCAGTAAGACATCCTTAAAGACTCTTAGTTTTGTTATATGCAGAATGCTAGTATCAGCTGTGCTATTGTAGAATTTTTCTTCTGTGAAGACACTTCCTCAAGTGCAGTTTCTAATAACTAACTGTTGGCCTCTTCTGGGAAGAAATACCCTGTGACATCAAATAAATGAAAAAGCCCAATACTATGTCAATAATGAAGTAACCAAAAAACTCTGTGGAGCAAATTATACAGTGGTTCATCAGAGTTCTGATTTCCTCATTAAATTTGAATGGAGACAGCAGCTGCAGTTTGAATTTCTTGCCTGTCATCCAGATTCTATAAATCACAAATCTATTTTCTGCAAATAGTTTCCAAAACTTCTTCCATACACTGGAAAAAAGCTTACTGACTACAGCCAAGAGCTCAGAATGAGGTCTGCGACATTAAATATATCTTAAGGAGTACAATTACCTGATAAGTCTGATAGTTGTTCTTAATTAATGATACCTCTAAGGACCCAGATACACTCAAAATCTGGAAAAGAAAAATTATTTAATCTTTTTTCTTTTTTCAATAAAATCACATGTTCTGCAAATGCACAGGAACAGGAGACAATACACACAACTTAATTGTGAAGCATATTTAACTGTGAAGCAGATTAAAGACTGGCTTGTTCCTGGTTTCATTTGATGTACAGGCCTATCTGTCATCCACAGTCAGGTAAGTATTTTGGTGTGTTTTACAGAGCAGGTGAGATGCCAATAACATTTTTAACTATGGGTACTGGAGAACTGAATAGACTCTTTAAAAGAACAAAGATTAAGGCAGTGTTACAGAAGGTTGTTTCAAGTTTTTTCCTAGGCACAATAATCTGTCTTAATAAAATATCTCACTTCAATTTTTATTCCTGTCTTTTCCACTTACTTTGCAAATAATAATAAATAATAAATAAGCTGTTTTGTGAATAAATCTTTCAGTACATTCAATCCCATGCAACTTTGGGATTGCTTTGTAGCACAATTTTTCTTAAGAGCTATCCGAACTTCCAAGATGACTTCTGTTCTGGATTTTATTGTACTTTCCACGCAAAGCGGTCCTGCCTACGCATTCCTTCTGACAGGAACTTCTGGGCACAGTGAAGCCATCTGCTGGCCACCCACCCCGGGGGATCGCTGTCACCTTGTGTCCCGGCGTTCCAGAGCCTCGGGAGCAGTAGTCAGTGGCAGAATCCTCTCAAAATCCGCTTTGGATAGCAGCTGGCTCTGGGATGGGGCTGGACCCTCCTCTGGACTGTGATGCTTCTAATGTTCATCATATTCAGAGCCACGGGAGCACTTCTGGGAATCTCAGCACACAGTGACTGAATTTTCAACATGATTCCTGGAGTTTGGAGAGCTGCTGTCCTTCGGGGTTTTGCTGGGGAAAAGAAATGCCTTTGCAGACTGTGTCCTGAGTGCCCTTGACGCCGAATACCGCGGCTGGCGGTGGGGACGGAGGAATGAATGCTCGTACTGGGAAGCAAATCCGTCCTTGTGGAATTGCTGTAGTGGAGTATCGTGACAGACTATGACAGGCCTAGGACAACGACACTCTTAAGCTGTGCCATGGGATGTTTAGGTTGAATACTAGGAAAAATTTCTTCACAGAAAGGGTGGTTAGATATTGGAATGGGCTGCCCGGGAAGTGATGGAGTTACCATCCCTGGAAGTGTTTAAAGGAAAGACTGGACGTGGCACCCAGCGCTATGGTCTAGTTGACATGCTGGTTGGTCACAGGCTGGACTATGATGATCATAGGTCTGTGATGGTACCATCCGTGGGATCCCTTTCCTCGGGCTCTGGCAGGCAGCGGGCAGATGAACGGCACAAATGCGGGGAGGCGGCAGACAAGACCTTTATATCCCAAGGCGGGCCTCCACCTCAGCCTGCCGCCGGCCGGGGAGGAGCGAGGGAAGGGCGGCTCGGGCCGCATATCCCGCGGGATCGGCACGGAGCCGCAGCCGCTCCCGGCGGGCGCCGCTTCCGCCACGTGTCCCGCCGGGCCCGCTGGTTGCCGCGGCGACGGGAACCTCTCCCGCCCCTTCCGGCCTCGCATGGCGCCGTCTCTTCCGCTGCGGGGAGTAATATGGTGAGTGGCCCCTGCTGGGGGCAAAGAGGGAAGGGGGAAGGAAAGTCGTGCGTGGAACACGGGGTGCGGAGGCTGCTGGAAGCGCCCGCTCCCTCGGCGGGGCGGCGGCGCCGCGGGGCTGGCGCGGCCCGTAGCGGGCCCGTGAGGGGCTCCTGTGCCGGAGCTGCCTCTCGAACGGGGGTCGCCGGGCTGAGGTCTGAGCCTCGGAGTTCTCCTTCAGCGGCACATCCGTCAGGGAGCTGGGACTCGCCGCAGGACAAACAGGTTATAGTGCGCTTGCTCCCCGGTGTCGGCTGTCACTCTGTGGCTCGCTTCTCAAAGACGAAAACCCGATCTTTTGGGCACGACCGCCGCGTGTGCGTGTTCGTCTGGGCGAAATGTTCCCTTGTCGTGCTGAGCACCGCTGGAGTGACATCGGTGTCCATAACAGGTGCTGTCACCTGTTGGAGCAGACAGTGCCGCTGGCTGCAGAAACACGTCTTCTGAGGCTCTTTTGGCACCTCAGGGGCTGGCTGAGGTGTGGGGCAGCCGCCCTGCCCAGCACCGAGCTCTGGGCAGAACTGTAGGACCTAGGGATGCCTTGATGCCAAGGTGCGACACGTGCTGAGCTGGAGCTGTTCCGGGGGGGGCTGTGGCCTGCCTGAGTCTGCACAGGTCCCCTGTGGCACGGAGCACACAGCTCTGATGCACGGCATCCTTTGTAAACAGGGAGGTGTGGCACGGTGCGGCTGGGCAGTGACACAGTGCTAACCGTGTGGGAAAGCCCTGGGTGCAAAGGTGATGAGGAGGCTACGGAGGTGTGAAGGGTCTGGAGGGGAAGCCGTGTGAGAAGTGGCTGACGTTCAGCCTCAGGAGGCTGAGGGCAGACCTCACTGCAGTTACAGCTTCCTCAGTGGGGGAAGAGGAGGGGCAGGCACTGATCTCTGCTCTGTGGTGCCCAGTGACGTGACCTGAGAGAATGGCCTGGAGTTGTGTCAGGGAGGTTTATGTTGGATATAAGGAAAAGTTTCTTCACCCAGAGCGTGGTTGGGCGCTGGAACAGCTCCCCAGGGAAGTGGTCACAGCACCAGCCTGAGAGAGCTCAAGAAGTGCTTGGACAGTGCTCTGAGGCACATGGTGTGACTCTTGGGGTGTCCTGTGCAGGGCCAGGAGTTGGACTTCAATGATCTTTGTGGGTCCCTTCCAACTCAGGATATTCTGTGACTCTTTGTGATTCTGTAACACCACAGCTTTCATAAGCAGGCTGTCCACTGCATGTTAGAAAAGCTTTCTGAGGAGTTGTGGCATCCTGCATGTGTCTATTAAGAATTAAAATTATCATGTAATGATTTGCTAATAAAGAAAAGAGTAAGTAAGAGTAAGCCTGTGTTTTGTCCCAGATGAGCTAAACTTGGGATATGTAGTAGTGCTTTAAGTTTAATTCATGGCACACTTGTATTTCTCAGATATGTAATGCAGCTGTGTTGACAAAATGTCTGAAAGTTAATTGAATTTATTTTGGTGAAGAACCCATTAGTATGTCTTTTTGCCTTCTGCTAGCAGCTAAGGTGTGATAGCTTAAAATTAAGCCTTATTTAATGTGGCCCCAAAGTGCTGCAGATGACAGACCATTGACAGACCACAAGTTCACAGATTTCTATTGCAAATCAGAAGGTTTTTGCATGTGGAAAGCTTACTTCTTTGTGGGGAGAGCAGAACAGAGGACAACCAGAAGCTTGGACCCTCCAAGGAAAGGGAGACAAGTGTCATGGCAGATGAATTTCTCTGGTAGTCTGCTCCCTGTCACGCTTGCAGGAGAGCCATGTAGCAGCCCTTTAGGTTAAGTCAGGGCCAAGATTGTTGGTATGTTTCATTTTGTTACTGGCCTTATGTCCACCACATCACCAGCATTGTTTTTACTTCTGTGGTGGGTTCTCCTTTATAATCTATAAACAATATTTTCCTGTTTAATAAGTCCATTGCCTTTGGGTGTGAAGTGTGCTTTGATGAAGAAAAATATTTGTGTTTTCAAACTGTCTTGTAGTAGTTTCATCTAAATGAAAGGTAAAACCCACTCTTTAAGTGATACTTTAGTGTCTTTTCCAGTAAACCTGAATTCTGGATTATGTCTAAATGAAGCTTGGTTCTAAGTAATTTGTCATTCTAATATAATAAACCATGTGAGATGGTTACCAAAATATTGTTGAGTTTAAAGTTTGTGATATTTCTGGCTAGCAAAAAGTTCACCTGAGTCTTTGATATAATTGTGAAAATAGTTCATAAATGAAGATTTCCTTTTTGCTAATTTGAATTATGGTTTAAGTAAAGTTTTTAATTAAACTATTGACTTTTTTTTTTTAAGGGGACAATACACCTGTTCCGCAAATCACAGAGATCATTGGTTGGAAAGTTAACACATGAATTTAGGTTGGTTGCAGCAGACAGAAGGGTAAGTGTTGCTTGAAAAAATCATAATTATAACAAAAATACATTAGCTGTAGTTACTTAAAATACACTATTAAGTATATTATGAACTTTTCCTTTGAATTTTTCTAGCTGTGCTTGAAAAAATAATCTCTGAAGTTGTATAGCTTCTGTGCATTGTCCCTGTGAATGAGTGTTCTCCAGAATTATGTCTGGTGGGTTCAGTGGAACTGTAAACTGAATGTATTCAGATGTTTTTGGGACCGAAGTTTCAGCACAAATAAAGGAACCTGCTAATAAAAAGTTTCACGAGTTGGTATTCAGAAGTCAGATGCTGTGTGCTGTAATTAAATGCAAATATTACAGATGGGTGAGGTTTTTTTTTAGACTAAAAATGTATTTTAAGCATGGTGGTATTCATAAATGAGTTTTAAAATAATCTGTAAAGTTAAAAATAGAGTAAGGGTTTGCTGTTCTGAGATGAGTGGTGAATTTTTGGGAGGGAGGAGAAGCCAGTTCTGTTTGCATGGCTAAGTAGTGCAGTATTGTTTTTTAAGACCAGATAGATGTATTTCTGTCTTGTAAATTTTGGAAGGTGTAAATACATATTTATTCTCATCAACAGTCCTGGAAGATTTTACTGTTTGGTGCTATAAATTTAATATGTATTGGCTTCCTGCTCATGTGGTGCAGCTCTACAAACAGCATAGGTAGGTGGCTCTCATGTACTGAAACTATAACAAACTACCATGTGTTTCATAGCTTGTGGAGTTCCAGCTGACTGAAAAAGCCAAATCCAGTACTTAATGGAGTTAGGGGTTTGCACAGCCAGGTTCAGAAAGTGCTTCCTTTTGATTTGCTGCAGTCAGCTTAGAAGCAATTTTCACAGACAAGTTTGGATGTGTGGAAGTCCTTCAAAGTTTGCAGTTTTTCAGTCCCGCTGTCATTTGCTTCCTGCAGTAGCTTCTTCATCCTTAAGACTGAAAACCAGTAGACTTTTGAGTTACTAGTCCTCAAACCTGTTCCTTGTACAAGGAGCACCAGTGACATGCAGAGACCCTCACTTGCAGTTGAATGAGGATGTTTGTAGCGTGGAAAAGGCCTAAGACTTCCTTGCTTCCAAGGAGTTCTCAGCAGTAGCCAAAACACTGGAGTGTTTTCAACACCTCTGTAGCTGCCACTGCGAAGCACAGCACTGAGGGCTGCTGGGGAGAAATGAGCTCCAGATCAGCCAGACCCAATGCAGTTTTGTGTGCCTTCTGCTTTTGGATAGGGGCTTCAATGTGCTTCCCATCACCTGTGCTGAGAATAGAATGCTATTTTCGTTTTTAATTTTTGGTGCAGGTTTTCTTTCCGTTTCAAGATAGGTTAGAGATGCAAAACAAGTTAAATATTCAGTTCAACCTACTTTTCACTGGAATAACACACATAAGAGATCTCTTAGTTTGGTGAGTGATGTGTTTCTGGATGATCTCCTGACTTTACAGTACTTTAATTCCAAGTCACAACTTAGTCACAAATGTGATACCTTTTGTATCTGGGCTTTATTATGTGCTTTAGTTGGATTAGGATTGCCATCATCAATCTGCTTATGACATTAAATATATTGGTGTCTTTAGAATAACAGAGACTTGTTCTGTCAGCAGAGGGAGTTTATGTAGGCATAAGATTGAAAAGAGCTGCACAAAAAGGACTTAAAATACAAGTGATTTTTGCATTGAAAATTAAATACTAAGTTTTAATATTTACTTTTATTTACAGCTTTAACTGCTTACACATATTTGACAATCTTTGACCTTTTCAGGTGAGTTTTTTTTCCCATTTTGTCTTACTGTTCATTTTGTCTGTATATTTCTATACTCTTAAAATTTACTTACAGGTTCAAGGGCATGTAGCATAGTGATCAGTATAGAAACAGTAATTGGTTTAAATATAGCTTAAAATGAGTATAAAATTGCACGCAATGAATAGATTGTAAACCCCACCATAGCTATGTTGAGAATGACTAGTAACTGATCAGTTCAATCATGAGATTTCTCTGTGCAGATAAGTGACAACAGAAAACAATATGGCACAAAACTGTTGTCTGGTTGTTCTCTCAGAACATTTTCCTAATGCCATAGTCACTGGTTGTGAAGTAACTCTCAGTTTTAACGTCAGGAAACAAGAAGTATGTAATTCTATTTCAAAAATATTTCACAAGCTAGATACCAAGTATTCTGCATATAAGATCATTAGATATTTTCAGTATTTGTCTTGTATTCTAAAAAATTATATTAAAACAACTTTTAGTATGATAGTTCTGAACACTTTTGCTAATATTGATAATACAGACATGAAATATATTCAGTTCTTATCTAAGATACAGAATGGTAGCAGTGGTTTGGAAATAAAATGTAGATATTTAAAAAATATTAGTCTATATTACCTTCCTTGCTAACTCACTATCTTATAAAAGGTATAGATCAGCTTTCTGAGTCATACACATGTTCATTACCTACTATAACTTATCTGACTTATAGTAAAGCATTCATAAATGACATCACCAAATGTGCAGAAACAAAAATGACTTGTTGGGATAGGCACAAAAAAATTCATCTGTGACTGCAGTAGAATTAAGATTTAACTCTAATGAATCTTGTCTTTCTCATAGAATTTTGTATCTACTGAATTTTTGTCATGTTGACTCAAAATACCTTTTTTACCTTGGGGAAATTGGGGAAAGTATTGATGTTGTACTTCCCATTTGTATAGAAATTTTTTTTCTTTTAGTTTTAGAAGAATGTCGAACACCCTTGGCACTCCTGTCTTAGGGTAATTAGGGGCCGGACTAGAATATTATTCTAACTCACAGCAATCTCTTTCAAGAATGTTGATTTGCTGTAAGGGAGAACAATGCTCAGTAGTTCTGCTGCAAAAATCAATTTCTGCTTCTTTTCTTATTGTCATTGCCTGGTTGCATATAATAGTCTTACTGAGAATATGAGTTTATGGCTTTGTATATGAACAGTATTGCGTCCTTTTTACTTCTGCTTTTATTCTACACAGCTGAGAATCAAGTTGTGAGGATGTGATTGTTCATCAGTTGTAGGGATGAGTTCTTGATCCAGTCTGATTTAACACTTATTAATTACAAAAGGACTGCATGAAAGCACAGATGGCACTGAATCTATGTGGATTCCAGTTGAAAAAAATTGTTCAATAGAGAAAATATTGTTCAATAGAGGAAAAATCGGCAGAGGAAACTATATTCATCCTGACTGCTACCATGGAGATTCCAAAATAATTGGAATTCTAGATGTTCAGTATGAGAGAAAAATTTGGACAGAAGATAGCAAGAGAGACCTGTGGCTGTCAGTGAATGGCCAGTTAGATTAGAGCTTGTGTAGGTGAATGCAGGCAAAGAAAGTTAATCTGTTTTGGCCATATACACAGAGAAATTACACTGTGAAAAAGAAAGCCAGTACTTGGTGTGGCCTAGGTGTGTGCTGAGACTTACTCTAGAGTACTAAATGCAATTCATGGTACATCTCTAAAAGAAGACTTCAATGGAGAGATTTCTTTGCTTTTTCTTTCACTCTTCTGTCTTGCTTATCAACTTCCTTCTCATTTAAGCGGCATTTCTCAGGTTACAGCACTTCTAGGCAAGTTCAGAAAGCACATGAGGAGCATTTAGAACATCAGTGTGACAGTGATGGAGGCTGAGTTCAGGGCAAGGTGGGGCTGTGTTCGTTTGTTGAGTTCTGGTGGCTCAAGTGTGTATTTGTAGATTACGCAGTTTGTAAAGGCTGCTGTTATTTATCACAGTCTAATTCTCCCCCCCTTTTTTCAGTTTGGTAACATGTCTAATAAGCTACTGGGTAATGATGAAGAAACCCAGCCCAGTCTATTCATTTGGGTAAGTACTAATAACAAGATGTGGTGTTTGATAATACAGCATTTCATACCTTGCTCGCTGTCATTGCCTGGATCCCCGAACAGCCATCAGTAATACTCTGTATGTGAAAGAGCCTAAAAATGAGAGGGGCAAGACTTTGTGTAAAGAACAATTACAGAGTAGGGGATGGACAGGAAGAAGAATTAAGAAATGCTTAATTTTAAGGTGTGTCTGAGTGAGTGTTAAAAAAAACTGAAAATAATGACTATTCTATAAAATCTCCAGTTTCTTCCCATCTGTCTGCTGTTGAATGAATTGGAAAAAGTAGCTATATCCTGCTGGTTCTTGCACAGAAAAGATTCTCTTGGATGCATTGTTCAATGTTCAGTGTTTCTAAACTTAATTCTCAAATTTCAGGTTTGAGAGGTTTGAAGTTCTAGCTGTATTTGCATCTACAGTTCTGGCACAGCTTGGTGCTCTTTTTATACTGAAAGAAAGGTAGGGTTATGTACTGTTTTCTTTAATTTTTTAACATATGAAGATATAGTCCAAATCAAGCAAAAGCACATGCATTCTATGAGTGCTGTATGTAAAGAGATACTTTAGAAAAAACATAAAGATTAAAAAAAAAATATTGCTAAACCTTACTGCTTGCTTACATTTACCACACTGCATGTAGGCTTTAGATGTAAAGGTGGAAATTGGTAAATGTTCTTAAAAAGCTCTCTAGGGAAAGATATAATGGTTTTTGGAGTACTTTTTCCAGAAGGTTGTGTAATTAATTTAATGCATTTCCTTATGCATCTTGACTTTTTTAAGTACATTAACAAATAAAATGGTTTTACTTCTGTACTTTTTGAAGTCAAGCAGCTTCATAATATATCAAGGATCTGAATGTTTAAAGCATCAACTTCTTCGCTCCCTCAGAGTTTGTTCAAGTATTAATTTGCCATACCATGTATGCTTGGGAGCATTTGTGTTTCAGGATGTTAGCCTACAACCTTATTTTTGTTTTTAAAGATGAAAAGGCTTTTGTTAACATCTAGAATTTAAAACTGCAACAGTATACTTTCCCTTATTTTATTCAAGTGCTGTATTTTCTGTGTAAAGAGTTGTATTAACAACTTAGTATGTTTATACTATAAGGTCAGTGTATTGAAGTGACAGGCCACTGCAATGAATCACCCTCTGTCAAAACCTCCAAGTTTTCCAACATCAATTTTAGGAAATTCCACAAACTTAGCAGGTTTTTCTGTTACAACTGAAGCTCATTTGTTAACTCATTGGTGGGTGAAAAAAGATCTATAGCTCCACCCCAGTATCCACTGTCTACTTTATTTGACCTTGCTTAGTGTGAGTCTGTAAGTCAGGAATTTCAGACTTAGTTTGTTGTGGTCACCAACACTGCTACTGGTGCCAGTAGCAATATTTTTTTGCATGTTCATTTACAAGCATATTTTTATAATGTAGGCAGCATTCATGGTAGCTGGCACAGTTTGGAAATATTTGGGAAGTCTACATCACGTCTGCTTTGATTCAGTGTTAAATGCTTTCATTGCTTATAAAAGTGGCTATGTTTATTTAAGCAATCCATTTTTTTGCAGTACTGTATCTATCAGTTTTTGTTTATAAATGGCAGCTAATGCTAAGGAACTGTGAAAACATACTTCAGGTATCAAGGCTTTACTGTATGAATATAACTTAAATTTTCAATTATTCTTGTAGTGCGGAGCGGTTTCTGGAACAGCCTGAGATACACACGTAAGAAATTATTTTGACATGTGAAATGTGTTGTTGTCCTTTTGTGTTTCCAGTTTTTATCTAGCATATATTAGTCATGCAAGTACTTTCAGTACCAAATTGCTCTTGGTGCCTTGGCATTTGTTTCAAACCATGTGCAGGCTATGCTGCAAACGGTTCTTTTCAAGGTACAATCGAAATTTAATGCTCATGTTCTCTCAAACAGTGATCTAACTACATATTGCTGCTTTTCCTGGTTCAGTTCCTTTTGTTTCTTGTGGCCTCTTGGAAGGCCTGGTATGTGGGAGGGAAGGATGCTGTGGTCAACAGGGAACTGAAGTTTTTGCAGAGAGGGTTCAGACTATAAAGACCACAGGGAGAGGAAAAGCAGGTGTTATAGGGCAAAGGGATGGGACGTGGGAGGTATGTTGAAGTAGTTCTAGAAGAAGGCTGGGGCTATATGGCATGATTCCAAAGAAAGCTAAGCTTCTTAGCTGTGCTGCTGAGGGGACAGTGTGTTTGTATCTTCAAAGGGCAAATATATACGTGTCTGCATATATCCAGTTGGTTAAGAGCTGTTACTCAACATTGTGAGTGTTGTGTGATAACAATGTACAAAGTTCAGTGATCTTGTATAACCCTTACCATGATAACACACTGCTGGTTATTAAGTTTTACACTAGTTTATCCTACTGGTTTTCAGCCTCAGTGAATGAAACCAAGCAAAATATTTTGATACTGTTGTTGGTAGTTACAGCTTGATGGCATGTTCTGTGATGATGGGAAATTAAGACACGTTTTTTTCCCCTCCCTAGGGGACGACTGCTGGTTGGTACTTTTGTGGCTCTCTTTTTCAACTTATTTACAATGCTTTCCATTAAGAATAAACCTTTTGCTTATGTCTCTGAAGGTATGTGATAAATTAGACTGTATCAAGAATTGAGAAAAAAATGTTAATGTTTCTATTTTTATCAAGGTATAACTTGTCTGGTAACTTCCTCAACTAGTAGTTGTATATTACTATTACCTCTGTTAATGTAACTTTGTGCAGTAGAATTGCCATCTGATTTTCAACTCCAGTTTGCTTATAAGGCTCAAAGTAGTCTGAGGTCATTAATATGATAAACCAAGTATTATTTTAATGCTGCAGTATCCTTTATTTTCAATTTTTTGAATGCAATCAGTGAAGGTTATGTGACAGATACCAGAACTTTCAACACATTTTATGGCTGTATTAATGAATTAAAAAATAAGTTAATGCAATAGTTCTTTTTTCCTCTTCATTGGTAAATGAAAAGCTCTTTTATGTTTTCATTGTGAAGTAGGTTTGCAGTCATTCCTGCAATTGTAAATTGTCCTGAGTTATAAATATCTATTTTACACTATGTTATATAAAAGCTAATGGTTATAACCTGCAATTGTATTGGTATTTAATCAGTTCAGATTATTATGAGAGATGGATGTTGTACTTGCTGCCTGGAAAAGACAGAATTGGGTCTTTTTTCAAGTGCCAGGGTATCTGTTGAGATATATTTACTCATTCACAGTGTATTTATTGAATTCTTCCCTTAAAATATAATTTGTGTGTACTTTAAAATGTAGTAACTTTAAAGTGGTACTTAAAATTGTGGTAACTTTATTACCTTCTTTCTTTTGCAGCTGCCAGCACAAGTTGGCTTCAGGAACATGTTGCAGATCTTAGTAGAAGGTGAAGCTTTATATTGTTTTTCAAAATCATGAGCTTCTGGAAGGCAGTGTTGGTTTTGTGTGTATAATAACATTTTGGAGGGGTATTGAGGTATTAACTTGTATTAGAGCTTTTAAAATATCTTTACCTACTGGAGATCTCATGTATGAACTCTGGAGCAAACGTTGTCTCCCATATTTCCCAGATACATCAATCTAACAGAAATACATCTTTCTGGGTATGTTTTCTTTTGAATATATGTGTTCAGTACACTGTATGTAATTCTCTTTGGATGAGAATAGGAAAACTAGCATTATCCTGTACATACCTGAACTGCATTTCACAACATGCATTATTGAGTGATATATTTTGTAATAATTTATGTTTATTTACTTTGTGGGCTGGACAAATGTTTCAGATGGTTGAGTTTAAATGTGATATATGAAACAGGTTACTCACTGAACCATAGCTATGGAAACTCCTCACCTGTCCAGCAGGAAACTGGCAAGTCCATGTCTTCCAGGGATATAAGCAGTGTTGATCATTCATCTTGTCTGTTAACTGTCTTGCTTGTATTGGATATCTGAATGCAAGATAACGTTGTTTGCAAATAGTTTTGTCAGATGTCAGGGAAGTTTATTTTAGTCCATACACATTCTTCCAACTATCTGTCAGTATCAAAAGAAAAATGTTAAACCCAGTTGTAAAACATGTTAAGTCTGCTTCAAAACCCATCTGTTTCTGCATCTCGTGATCTTTTTTACAGTTAAGGAGAGCAGAGAATGCTGACTTGATAACAGAAGAATTGATTTTATATGGGTATAAGATGTTACATCATCAGAACCAAAATCTGTGAAATATTTTTGGAAGACTAATAATTAGGTTGCCAAGTTTTATTGTAAAAAAAAAAAAAAAAGGTGNNNNAATAATTTGGTTGCCAAGTTTTATTGTAAAAAAAAAAAAAAGGTGGATACCAATCACAGACAGTAGCACAACTTCCCTCTTATCAGTGTGGAAACACAGTTTTAAGGGGAAGGACACTGATGGATAACTTAAAGGAGTCCCAGATCAAGAGTAATATTATTTCTACTGAGTTTTGAGATAACCTGTATATAGTTAAGCCAATATAAGTAAAATTCCATTGAATTAGTATGTATACAGCTATTTCAGATGTGTTATGTGAAGCAGTGCTGATTAAAAAATATCTGCACCTGTATATAATTATGTTGTTTAAAATTCTTACAGAAGCAGGCCAG